>JAYMSF010000018.1:0-27855 GCA_036897335.1 Silene vulgaris | reverse complement strand
TTTTTATTTACATGAAACACTAAATTTAATTAATGTTCAAAATATGATAGTTCTTATTAATTCATTCAATTATTGATTTTATTTCATTAATTAATAGTATTATGTGATGATTGAATGATACAACAATAAAAATAAGAATATGATGGGATTAAATCACACTTTATATAAGTGATATACTACATGATCATAAAAATATTTGAAGGGTAAATATACAAGCATTTAAAATAAAACGGAAATTTGTTTACGATAGATGAATAGAAACATTAAAATTTAAAATAAAACATTTAAGATGGTGATCAGTATATCAATTTAATCATATTAAACTAAAAAAAAGCAGTAACATGTTCAATATAGTCGCTTTAGTACGGAGTAATTTGGTTACAAAAAACATAATTTTTTTTTACAATAAAGGAAAAAATACCATGAAATAGGTTTAGCTTATAATTATAAAAGACAATTATTTAATTAAAATAAAAAAATTACCAAGAAAAATTTAAAACGAAATTTTTTATTTATAATACGAAAAAAAAATTAAAAAAAAGTGGAAAAAAAAGAAGGATGAATCAATCCTCTTTATTAATCAAACAACCACAGTGCTAAGGTGTTGCACTGTGGTTGAAAGTACATATTTTTATTTTTCTTAAAGAGAGGGCCCACCCAATAGCCCATGTTCTACTATCAACATTTTTTTTTACAAACTCAATTTATTTATACTTAGTACCACAATCAATGTAAATAATTAGTCGGAAATATCTCATTAATTAACTTGAATAAAATAGAAATTAAAAACCTAATCATTATATTATTAATGACTGGAATTATACTATCTACAAATTTATTATCTATTGAACAAAATAAAATGAACTCTTAGAAATTTATAAATATATAGATATAAGAATTGATCAAAAATATAGTCTAATTATTATTATTATGAACTTTTACTCGACTGTCTAAGAATGTCCAACCTTTAAAATGTTTGATAAAAAAATTAGACACAATTTGTTATGTGTCTGTAGCATTTCCAAGAGTCGTGCAAGGTTTGGGTGTTTGGTACGATATCGACATGAACATACTAAATGGCACAAGTATATACTATTAATATTTACTATTTAGATACTATATATTATATAAGATAATACACGGGTTGACACTATTTAACAATTCGATTAAATCGTTTTGAAAGTGCACGAGTTACAATTTTCTTTTTCTCCTATTTGACTATAACCATCGGTACAAAATGAAAACGTGTCAAAATTTCATTTTAAAAGTGCACGGGTCAAAATTCCATTTTAAACGTGCACGGGTCAAAATTTCATTTTAAATGTACGGGTCAAAATTTCATTTTAAAAGTGTATTGGTTAAAATTTGTATTTTACACATGCACCGGTCAAAATTTCATTTTAAAAGTGCATGGTTAAAATTTGTATTTTAAACGTGTACGTGTTACAATTTTCATTTAAATTTGTATTTTAAACGTGTACGTGTTACAATTTTCATTTTAACATGCTTACTCTCTAATTAGCAACATGTACTAAACTCATGAAATAGCATACCCGTGCAATTTGCACGGGTTTAAGACTAGTAGTTTTGCAAAAGAAATACTGAGTACTTTATTGTCAAATTATAATGCTTTGGTGATGAAAATCTAGGTCATCAAAGTGGAAAATAGTTTAAAACTCTTAGCACTAAAATAGAATTATCCAAATTTTAAAAGGCACTAAAGTGGGATTGGGCTAAATCACAGGACATCAAAATGGAAATATAGCTTTTATAAACAAGTTCATTTTTAAAAAAGAAATTTATTGAATTGACATGCCAAGAGTGATTTCACGGCACAAATGATATCATAGTGGATTTACTTAGATGTCAAGATACTCATATCACTTCACCGCCCGTCCAAGTTAGACATGGCAAATTGACCCGGTCGAATGACCAGACACCCAAAGAACCTGAAACATACCCGACCCGACTTCCAAACTAAGGACCTGAGATTGACTCATAATCATAACCCAACTCAAAGCTTGCCCGTTAGATCAAATTTAAAAGATTTACCTCATCTATACAAGTATACAACTATACACATGTTCGTCAAGTATTTTGGGTTCACCGGTTCGACATCTTAACCTTCAAATAAACATAGCCTCTACCCAAATGCAAAAGCCAAAGAAAACTGAAATTAAAGAAACTGATATATCTAAGCACCCCTCAAATCAGTTTGATACAATATGATTATCTTACAAAATTCTCATTAAAATTATGAACATTAAGCCCAGAAAACTAGCATGAACTATAACAGACCCCAAACCCAAAACCGAACTGCCACTGCTGTCTCTGCTACTAGTATCACTCTTAATCTCAATTATAAACTTGCAGGTTTGAGTTGACGGATCTTTTGTCGTGATTGTCGAAAGCCCATTCGGAAACTTGCAGGCTTTATCTACCTGATTCTGCTCCTGATAGTAATTATTGAATGCATACGAGATATTCCCTTGAATACTTAGATCATTGCAAGACGATCCATACCCGAGACTAGTGCAATCGCCATTTTCACAAGCGTAGCTGACACTAGATGCAATCTGGGGATCATTCAAGTTAGCTGCAGGAGACATGACACACCATTTTTTGTCAAGGTATTGGACACCTTTAGCTCCCACGAGAGATCCCGCTTTTGTCAGTCCAAGGTTGAGCTGGTACTTTGGTGTTCCGTCATAGTAGAACACCCCCCAATGCCTCTCAAAACTGCCTGGTAGTGTACTCTTGTCATCCTCGTCAACAAGGCTGAAAAGGTAAGCGTCAATGGGGCCACTCGGCCTCATAGGAGTACCTGAGATTACATCAAATTAGACCAATGTCGCTTTAAACTGCACAAGTAAATGAGAAATAGAGCTGATTTAGACAAGTTGATTGATACCTTTTCCTGCAGAGATATGATTAACAAAGCCTTGGTTGAATCTCCGAGCATTGGTAGGGTTAGCATTCCGATCCCCATCCGTAGGCCAACCAATCTCACCAACAAGGATAGACATGTTCTGAAACCCATTTTTTTGGAGTGACCAAACAAGTGTGTCATAATTCGCGTCAAACACATTACTATAACTCTTCCCATTATCATCAAGAGGGGACGAAAACCCGTCAAAAAATGCATAATCAGCTGGAAAATTCGGGTCATTGTAAAGGCTTATAAAAGGGTAAATGTTGATGGTGACAGGACAAGCATTGTCACTCAAGAACTTGATGATTTCGATCATGAGATCGTGTATGTCAGTCCTGAAGTCACCACCCGAAGGCACATTTGTCGAGGTTTCATACACATCGGCGTTCAACGGGACAGTGACCTTGACTTGGGTTGCCAGGCCGGCTTTTATGAGCGCTGACTGGATGTTCTGAAGCGCAGGAAGAGTCAATGCGTCATAGGTTCCGTTCAGTGTTTTCAGAAACGGTTCATTGCCAACTGCGACATATCTGATGAACAGAACAACAGATGAACCGCAATCAAGATATTAATAGCATACAAAACGGTCTGACCATAATAAGTCATGGTCTTAAAGTCAAAACTGTGAGTTTAGGATACTATACATTTATTTACAAAGTCTCATGTAAGACGGTCTGACAAAGACATTATGCGCTTAATTGCGTTCACTAAAATGACAATTTGTACTTGATCAACTCATCTAAGTCATGCCAGTAACATTTATTTACTCTCATTTATTTACAAAGTCTCATGTAAAACGGTCTCACAGACATTCTGCGCTTACAATCTCACCGAAATCTAATCAAGGGAGTACTACTGTACTAGTTTTCACTTCAAAACTTTACCCAAAAGCATCAATGTATATTTCGAACACAAGATTTTAAAACCTCGTCATGCACAGTTGCACACAAGATTTTAAAACCTCGCTCAATAAAAACATGCCAATTATGTAAAACTCTATTTCAGAAGCAAATAATAAAATAAAATAACATATTTTGCTCCAGAAAGATACACATAATCAATAAGCACAAATTTCAAGATATTATTTTCTACATATAATGATTACACTCCCTAACAATCCCATCACGGAAACTTTACCGACTAAACTAACTAACGTCATAAAAAGACATAAACAAGAAAATACCTAACATTAACACCATGATCAGAAACAAAAGAAGAAAGATTCTTGGAAACCCAATTCTCAGCAGCAGCAACATTAGCAGATAAAGAAGCCAATAAATCATTAGGAATTCCAATCATAACTTCAATCCCAGATTTGCCTAAAGCCTTTAAAGCATGAACATCTGGTTCAAATAATTTAACCTTTGTTATTCCATTATCTTTCAACATTTGTACAACTATTTCTCCTGGAATTGGATGTGTTGATTGTGTTCCCCAATTTGCCCCTATACTATTTCCATTAACACCCATCATTACCATATAACTTATTAAACCATATAATAATATAATCTTAAACACCATTTTTATTTTCTTGAAATTGGAGTATTTAAGGATAATTAAGATATGATGTGATATTTTGACAAAAAAGCAGAGAAATAATGAATACAATGAATAATGAAGAAATAATTGGTGTTGTAGAGAGAGAGAGAGGGAGTGGAAGGGAAAAGGGGAAGAGAGAGAGAGAGAGAAGAGTAAATAAGAGGAGGCAAAAGGGAAAGTAAAGCGATACGACAGAAGAATAAAGTCAGGGAAAAACAGAGGAATGAATGAATGAATGAATGTGATGAGTTAAAGAGTGAGTTAGAGAATGTTGAGCAGAGCAAGTTATGTCTTAATTTGTCAAATCCACACCTATATTTCATTCATTCATGTTTTGAAACCTAGCACCGAAACGGATACATACATGAACATGAATACAAAATGGGTTAGTGACACGGCATATTGTGAATATAGGATACAAGACATGTTATTTGGATTTAATAAACGGTTTTCCTAAAATGTGTCATCAGGGCACATGTTAAGGAGAATTAAATAAAAATTTTATGATAAATATCATGGAAAATTAAAATAATAAAGTATTTTTCAAATTTTAACATACGATTGTGAATGTTAAACTTGACCTTGACTTTAACCTATTAGAAATCGAGATGGGAGGAATTCATAAAGGTAATTGTATTATTGATGGTCGTTCGTGATCCTAACTATTACAATTACGGTGTATATATAATACTACTGAGATCCTAACTGAATATTTTATATGCTAGAAGATTACGACATTATTCCGTACGATATATTTCAATATAACGTATTCCTAAATTTTAATACTCTGTATGTCGATATCTTAACATATCGACACATATCTCATTCTCATTTTTCACCTATGCATATTCTAATCAATCTCCTTCAACCTTACATTGCGCTTTTAAAGAACATCATTTACTCACAATCAATTCACATCCCCACCAAACTCCATCATAAATTAAAACAACATAATTACATACCTATTAAACTTAAATTCAACTTGATTCCTTTTGAAATATGTGTAAACTCTAGACTAACTCCAAATACCATGGACACATGTTTGATGTAAATCCATAGGCCTTTTTAATGGGGTTCATGAGGTTCAATATAACTAAGGATGATAATGAATCAGTAAGATAATGTTGGCATATTGGTTCGTATGTAACCTTTTATTGGGGGTGTTGGGGTTCGATTCCCATGTACAACAATTACTGTGTGAACCACCACGATTATATAAAAGCGCAAATACATAATAACAGAAATAGTACACTTAGATCCTTAAAACCTCACACTTATAATTAAGATCCTTAAGCTGGAGTATTATTTTCCATTAGTTCAAAGTCCTTGTGTTGTTTAACTCGAGTAGTCTTGTCATAAGACCAGCTAACTAGAGGTGTCCAATGTCATGTTCAGCCATGAGCGCAGAAATTAAACCTCTGATTTTGTTGGTCAAATTTACAAGTTTTATTTAATGATAGAATTAGATCCAAACCCACACTAGTACATTCATATTTGAGGCCTCGTTTTTTCATTTAGCAGAGGGTATGTATTTGATTTAAGACGCACCTGCGTAAGACGTGGGATATTGAGATGGTACACTACATTGTGTGTGGAGAAAGGTAGGTGTGTAGAATCATGTAGTAGAGAAGAATGTAGGCGAATGAGGTGATGGATAGAGTACGTGGAGATGAGAAGGTAGTCCCCAAATAAGTAAGCAGTGGTGGGCTCTTGGGGGAGTCCTAACAAATGCCATATTTCACATTCATGTGTAATAAGAAAAGGACACAACATATATCTAATATGTTTGGTGAAAAGCTACCGAATTGAAAGCTTATGGAAGAGGGAAACCTTTTTTATTTGTATATTAGATTAATCATTAATCATGGAGTATGAAGCATGTGTTTCAAGACTAGTTGTTTCTGATTCTATGTCAAATATCCCGTCGATTAGGCTCACGTTATCTATTAGTCTTTGTCTTCATCTCCTAATTTTTTGAGTTCCATATTTCATCAACCATTATGATTTGTGATTTTTGAAAAATGGGTGATAAAATTGCCATTGAGAGTGCCAATTTTTATAGCCAAAGCAAGAACCATCACTCTTAGTCACGGTTCTATTGCGTTTTTATCCAATAACTCAGATACTCCTTTATCACAAATCATAATCATAATAAACATGGAAATATGGAATCGACATTAGAAATGATGTATTCTTGCAAATCGTGTTCATATCACATCCGATTCAAGTTTATAATAAAAGTGGATATATCAGAAGAAATCATTGTTCCAAGTTTCACCACTATAACCAAAGTCGAGCAGATAATAAAATAATAAATTACATATGTTGATGAGACAAATTGCGTGGAGTGGAGTCTTATCACTCCTCATTTTCTAAGACAAATTAAATCTGTACAAGCTTTGTTATTAAATAATGAGGGAACTTTTTTTCCCAACCAATATTTAGATAAAATGATGCCATAATGCAAGGGTAGAATCCTAGAATGCTGATGTTCCCAGAGGTTTATCATCGACATTGATTACTTGGGTTTGCCCGCCTTTCATGGCCTCATCAGTCTCCTCAAAGTAATCTTCTCGAGCGTTGTCAGTCAACATTAGGCATATCAACCAGAAGAGGCACGAGTCGAGTGATACGAATGCACCCCCTCCAATCAGCCCTGTTTTAGCAGTTGGGCAGCTGTAATTCATGTCATTATGCACTGTTCTACTCAAATGGAATTGCTCTGTGATTGTAGGCCATAGAAGCAATGCCGCTGCTAGTCCTGCAGTTAACCTGTCCCCATGCAAATCCAATAATATTATGATATATCAATGTTCGACAGGCAAATCTGAAACGCCCAACAACAAGCCGAAGTACACATTGGTAGGCCATATCTCCTCGTACCTAGGTTTAAAGCTATATCAAAAACTGACCCGGCCTATAAACTTGTAGGTGAAACAACAAAGGGGAGCAACCGTTGTCAGACCCAGCAAAACTGATATGGCCTAAATAACTTGAAATCAAATTACGTGAACTTAATGATTCTAAACCCAATTTGACCAGGTCCGACCACTGGTTGGTCTGAACTTGACTCTTTCCGGTCACCTGAGCCATAATCCTAGCCATGAACTATTAGGAATTACTAGCTTCCACAGTTGGGAATTAGGAGTAAGAATTAAATAATATAACAAAATTACAGCGAAGTAGTATAAAGAAAGATGCATACCAAGCAATGTTGAAGAACACCAACATGGTTTTACTGCGGAACAGTGCGCCATATGGAATTGCCCTTTTGTTGTAGGGGTAAAATACTGACATGTACCCTATAACAGTTGATATAATTAAACCCGCAACAGAAATGTACCCCAGAACCACAGTTGGATCAGAAGGATACTTGCAGATGACAACACCTTTCCCAGGAATTGGCGTTCCAGCAGCAGGCTGTCAACAAGAAGATAAACAGTAAAGTTTACAAGGATTAAGACTGTAAACAGACGCATGAATTTACAGGAGTAGGACAGCTCAACACGAGTTTTTATAATTTTACGGTAAAACATAAACAGTACCAAAGGATTATCAGCAAGTATAGCGCTGTAGTTGGCACAAATTTCCGTACAAGATCTGGCATAAATAACTACACTTGACCGTGAGTCTTACACTCATGGTTCCAAACACTTGTAAATCAGTCCGAGTGGTATGTATTACATGGTCTATCGTCTCTACACACAATAAAGTAGGCCAGCAAGATTTTAACTGGTGCACATCAAAGTAGGAGCTGCGGAGCTGTGGGTTCTTACTGTTGCCCTAACAAATGAAATTAGTCATATGTTTTCAGCCCATAATTCAGCAACATCCCCCTGAATGACAAAAGTTCTACCATCACCCAAATTCAAGTATACACTAACACAATGAACTTGCAAGGACCAGCACTACATGCAATTAACTACGCAGAATTGTCGATATGAATAAACCAAAACATCGGTAACTTAACCACTGCACATGATTAGCCAGTTTGGTGAAAAAATGTAATGGATCTAAGTTGAAACAATCAAACGAGGGAAAATAAGCGGGATGGCGGACAAAAAGGGCTGTTTAATGTAGTCTATTCCTTCCTACTGAATAAGCAGGCACATATGATTCAGTATACCTTCTTATTTTCAGCAATGACACCACAAATGAAAGACACTACGCCAAAGAATGTTGTAAGAAGAGCCATTTGCTTCATACTCAACCCCATCTTCTCAACCGCTTTAAACTCCTGAACATCAAATCATATAAACATATATCAACAAGAAGCTCTTGTGTAAAACGGTTTTATAATAAATTACGCGTATTATATTACCTACAATAATAACTTTTAGTAAATTCAAAAACTATAATAGGAGAAATCACCAATAACACATATAATAGGAGAAATCACAATATTCCCCAAAAGATGGTCAACCCGATCACCACAATTCAATCTCCGATGACAGATCAGCGACGAAAAGAGATCATTTGACAACAAACAATACAACAAATATTAACAATGAAAATCAAATAAAACAAAAATATTAAAAATCAAAGTTGATTATGAACAAAAAGAAAAGATGGGTAACTCACTAAAATATGCGAAATCAAACAATTGTCTCTTGTCTTGTAATTCCAGTTTGGTTTTAGTATTTTACATAGTAATAAAGCGAACAAATTAAATCCGAGGTATAAAAAGATTCCACCAAAAATAGGTATGTGAATCAGAAAGGAATAAGGTGTAAAAAATAAGAAATGGGGATTACCACAAGAATCCAGTGCAGAATATGGGATTGATGCAGAATCCTTAAACACTCTTACTTTTTCATCTGGATATGATTCCATAAATAAAAGGTGAGGTGCTTTTATTGTTGCCAGTCTGTCAGTCTGAGTTGTTCCCGTTGACTTTCATCAATTTGACAAACAACTTAACCCAACCCAACCTACAAATTCTCATTTATGGGGTGCTCCATTTCCTCCCCACTTATTGTGGGAGGGGCGCTATCCGTCACAAGCAAAACGCTTTGCATGTAAAAATACGTCATTGCTGTTTTATTGACGTAATTTGCTTAATTATGAACATTTTCCCATAATGTTATGTTTTCCATACACTACCTGACAAAAAAAAAAAAAATTTCTCTCTTCTCCTTCCCTAATACATAATCAAATTCCTCGTGCAACTTACAATGATCTCAATTATCATATGGAAAAATAAATTACTTTATTTTATCTATTAAGTACTTTAATGTTCCGGTTTAATTGATTTACATGTCATATTTTCCGATTAGCATTCTAATTCTTTTTTAACTAGGATTTGTGAGAAAAGGGTGGTGATACGATGGTATGTGAGGATTCGACTCATTCGCTTCCTTTATGAGCGATCTTTAGACCAATGTGTAACCCAACACATAATGTCCACTATTTTTATTACCCCTACATTCCAATCATTTGTTTACTTTTAATTGAAATATCGTTTGCAAAGAAATAAAAAAGGCAAACAAAAGATTGTGATGAAGGGAGTAATTTTCTCGTAGAGGTGTCTCGTATAAGAATTTTTGGCATAACAATTACGCAAATGGTAAATGAACCTAAGTTTAGAGATTAAAACATGCTCTTAATTGCCCCAGTTTCAGAGAGTGCTGGAGTGCTCAAGTCTGTTCATAATATATACCAAACTATGGATACAACTCCATTCACGACAAAAGAATAGATGAAGAACCCAGAAACGAAGACATGAAACCACGACTGGCTGTTGCAAAACATGATCTGAAGGGATTCTCGGACATCGAAATAATTACTTGTTATCTAATTACACCTAATATAGTCTGGTATTCGCCAGGCACCCTAATCAGGGGAAAATCCCTCGAAAATCAGCCGCCATGGATATCCCAAAATATACAGGGTAGCTGATAAGTGGGCACTGGGCAGCCTTGTAACACATTTATACTGCAAAAATTTCCTCTGAGTCAAGAGAAAGAAGTGAAAATCAGTTAGTTTGCACAATAATATACTACAGCTTTATGCATTTGTGAAAAAACAGAATTTTTGGACTAGGAAGCACTGCAGCAGTAACACAACTTACATTTGTTTCTTGACTAATTCGAGAAAGATGAAACTAAATCATAAATTGTATATTTCATATCCAGTCAGATTTAAAAAAACAAGGTTCCTCCAATATCTGATCGCAATGACTACAGATCCCTCATAATCCTAAGGGCATAAACTTGCCAAACATCTTTGCCAGAATTTACAGAACGGCACTACCCCTACGCCATACCAATTAAGACAACGCACACCAAAACTCTCTTTTTATCAAACATCTTTGCCGGATTTATGAACGGTATTGATGCGTTTGATGACTTAAACTCTCTTTTTAATCTGAAGTACCGAAGCATACCAATTAAGACAACGCACACCAAAACCAAAGGAATATAAGCTCACGGATTTAGGACTTGCTTTCCCATGATGCTTTTTGTGTAACTTCACAACAAGGTCTCTTGTCATACTACCCTATGGGCACTACCCCTACGCCATACTCTCTGTAGCAAAATAGCATCATTTTCAAATTGACACAGTATTTAACAAATACTCAATATAAGACAAAAGAAAATACTCAAATGCTAGTGAAGATTTACGAGAGGTAGTTTGTATGTAATTCACTAAAATCCTGCAAGTGGTCTACTTGTATATGAGTATCAACCAAAAATGGAAAAACGAAGGGAGTAAGGTTTTTTTTCTCTCCCAAATGACTGTAAGTCCGAATCCAGAGATAAAAGGGAAAACCACAAAACACATGATTTACCAGCTTTGGCTGGCAAGCAAGCAATATTTAGTTCAGGAGTGAATTCATCACCTTGAAAAGTGAAAGCCGGATGTTCTCCCTATGATACACACAAATGGAAAACCAGCCAGTTTTTAAAACAGCTTGTCATGTGGAGTTGAATGTCAAAAGTGTCCCACGAAACCCTTCTTCCGCCGGCTGCACTTTGACCTTTTGTCCGGAAAGTTCATCTGCAGAAGTGACGAATTAGTCAAAAGGTATTTCAGGTTACAAAGACTTGCAAGGTAAATATCTATGCTACGCTAGTTCAGGAAATTAGAGAAAAATGAACATGTAAGGGACCTGCTTCTTTGATATGACCCCGTTTCATCTCATGAATGTCATGATCATCAAAGAGAAAGGTGAAGGACACCATTACTACTTAAATAATTCAAATTATTATTATAAAATATTATTACTAGATGTCACTAGAGTTAGGGAGGCCAGTGTACGAGAGTACAGCAAAATATGTCCTTGCAGACAATTGCATGAATGCTCACTGAACTACCACATAAATAATAATCAGCCTTATAGTTTAAAAGTATTGCAAATGTATTCCACATATTCCAAATTAAAAAAACAATGTAGCTCAGTTCCAGCCCATTAAAAGACCTCAACTCACGTGCCCAAGTCAAATCATTGATTGAAAGTTGGTCTATTTATTCACGTCTGAAATATTCACATTTCCTTAGGCAAAAGGAAAATACTTTAAAGACCAAATAAGAAGATATTTGAACACTGCCCTCACTCATTCCCATAGCCCAAACCTGAAGCCAAAATCTTTCTGTCAGCTCTACTAGCAAGTGATTTTGCCTTTAGATTGTATTTTTCGGGTTTTATGAGTTGTGCCACAAGAACTGGGAAGATAAAAAATGAAATGGATTATAATGTTCATAAAGGTGATTCTATATCATAATGAAACTATTACCTGTTATATCACGGTATTCATGAATTTCTGAATCAGTAACCCATAGCAAATCTCCAGGAAATACATTGACATCAGCCAGAGTATCTGAGTCCCCTTCAATTACTTTAGACCCTTTATGAAGTCCTTGATTTTCTTTAACAACCTGCAGGCAAATAGCCATTTTCATCAGTACAACAGATTTATCAACTAGCAAGGGAAAAGAAAAACACATGTAGCGACGTAGACAATACAAATATTCACAGAAGGAATTTATTGCTTGTAACATTTGGAAAATTGGAACTTTACAATAACACCCTATTTCCCCAGACAATGAACCATAGAGATGTTATAAAACTTCATCACTATACAAAAAAAATAATAAACCAAAGTATTAGCAATTGCATACAAGTAACCGCACATAAGATGGAAAGTTCTGCAGCATCAAAATGCCATTTCACCTTTTGTAATGAAAGAAGACAAAGGTTAACTATACAAGCAGATCCCAAAGCTAAGATGAATATTGATTTGATCTTACAAGTACTAATGAATCACAAAATTCTTCACCATGAATACATGTCATACACTAAAAAGCTAATTGTTCATCCTTTAGGTCAGGAGCATTTGATTTATTTTTCAAACCTTTTTAATTTCATTTGAATTACTTCTTTGTTATCTTTCCAGTGTTTAAGATTGCTATCACTCTTGATTTTTTCATGTTTTTTTTTTTTTTTTTTTTTTTAATTAATGCATTGATAAAGATTCAAGAAATGAGGAAAGACATCCTCACAAGAGAGTGAGTTACAAAATGTTAAATTGTGTTGCTAAGTAGTGACAGGAATTCAAAAGCGGCGGGTGCTATGAATGACCTTCGCCCAAAGGAAATCAATATGACACTCGTTTCTCCAAATTGTACCACTTCTTAGTTCTCATTCAAAAGGTTCTCTTCATTTCAGGCCTTTTCTTTTTATCCTCTTCACATAAAAACAAGCAACCCTATCCTATCCTGTTGAAACGCACCAAGTTCATAAGCTTCTTTGGAAGCTGTCTAAGACCACCACATCACCTCCCCTTCTAAAGGCTAAAAACATTATTACCTAATTTTAAATTCCCGATTCTTGCCTTCAAAGGTTCTTAGTATGACTACCATTATCATTGTAAAAACAAAATGATGTTTGAAACAAGTATCTTCAGTCTGCAGATCTTACAGATAAACTTTTGCGAAATTCAGCAAATTCTACCAAACCATAGCCAGCAGGCAGCATCTCCAATCCTAACCACCCCAAGCACTCAAAGAAAGAACACAAGACAGGTTTTCTAACACATCTTAGGAAAAAAGGATACCTCATAAGAAAATAAAAATTGCAGGTGGTTCTTGTTGCCTGCGTTCCATCTCTTCCTTACATAATTCTCTATACTTATCAATCCGGACGTGTGTACATCCTTATAAAGCACAGAGGCCTAAAGACAATATTGGACTACAGAGCTCATATAGTACGTCGGTCACACACAAATACGAAGATAATATGATAGACATTTACGAAACTTAAACTGAAAGTACTAATAGGTTTCATCATAATGGAATAAAGGATTATTAAACATCAAACAATAAAAGTGATAACAAACAGGCAAACAAAATATTTCCTACTTATGCAAGTATCATAAAATGTCATCATCAACAATGACTGCAGTGACTTAAGGGCCCTTGCCTATGGGGAATAAATGGGAATAGCCAGACAGATACATGCAGCGTCAGAGAGGTTTTAACCGCATGCCGAGTAATGAAAATTGTGTCGACACTGCTACTTGACAACATAAGAAGCGCAAACAGTTTAATGCACAAAACAACATATCTACGTAGAGGAAAAACCAAACAGTAAACGCAGGCCGAAGATACATTCAACTAAGATGAGAAATGAAATTCAAACATATGTAACCTACCCCAAACGACTCCCAAATCATCATTTTAAGCTGATATACTGTTGTAGACCCAGAAACATTAAAAACTTTAACATTCCCAAAGGATGTCTTCCGAGAACGCTTGGAGGCTCGACGATCAGCCTCAACATTGTTTTCAGAAGCTTCTATGATTGATTTAGGAGCCTCTTTCCCACGTACAAAACAAACACTAATGTCCTCATTACAATAATTAAGCTTCTCCATTAGCATGCAGCTTTCTCTTTCTCCAATGCAGTCCTCACATACCTTTGGATTATACAGTGAATTGTAGTTAGAAAATTACAACATTCAAATAAACTCATCCATCATATGTGCAGAAAGAGAAAATCAAGTTCATTCAGCAGGTAAGAGGAAACTCCTAACAACGGCAGTACCCAGGTGCCCAAGTGATCCCGCGAATGGCGGCTTAATCGGAAGTTGGATGTACTGTCTGACCCTTTGCTAATACAGAGTGTTCCTCGATGACCCAAAATGGGTCCCATAGACAGAAAGAGGGTAAATAAACAGATAAGGATCACTGGATCAGTGCCCCTCCCTCTCACACACGCATGAATTTTAAATTTAGAGAGCAACTGAGATTACCTCCGGAGTTGTCTTAATCACAGGCTTGCGAGACTCAAGTTCATTATTTTCATCAGTGTTTATATCCTCTACTGTAATGGGCATATCTTGGCAGGATCCAACTACATTGCGATCTCCTAGGTGCCTAAATTCAATCTCAGCCTGTAAACCAGTTTCTTCTCTTCCCCCCCATTCCTCGCAGAAGTTTTTCCAGTCATTTTCTGTTATTATCATTAGGCCATTCATCTGACACTGCAAATAAACAGACGACAAAAAATTTGGGTGAAACTTACACTAGATATATTATTTCTATAAAAAAAAAAAGGTGCAGACAAAAATGTGGCCTAAGCCCTAAGCTGCCTTAATAAATACAAATCGCATATACATTGCTTATACCAATAACAGTATATATCACAGCTAACACTCACCATTGAAACCTTCTGCGAGACTACCCCATGTTTCCACAGCAAGTCCAGAGGCCTTTCCAGAAGCCGGGAATGCTAAACCAGGATCAGACGGAAATATTAAAGTCTTAATCAGTAGACATAAAAAGGTACTTTAAAATCAATTCGCTGTCTTTTAACCAGCACCACCTATTTGAATGATATAGATAAAGAACTTCATCTCACAAAATTGCTTTTAAAGATTCCGAACAGCTACAAAATCATGAATTCTATTAGTGGAGGGAATAGCGGGTTCACAGTTTTTTCAGGTATACTCTCTTCTCATACACAGCAGCAACAGTATCTTTTAATAGTTACATGAGATGGATTCTCTATGCCATACAGCCAACAACCAAAGTCATGTGGCAGGCAAGGATCTCTGAAACACATTGAAATAACTGCTAAGTTTACCTTGTCACATATAAGTGACCGAATGACATCGTCCAATTTCTCTGGCTCGATAGTGGAAGAAGTGTTCTTGCCACTTGCATTAATATAGTTTCTCCATTTAGAAAGCCATGAAGACGGCAACAAGTAGTACTTGCACTTAGGAATGAGAGGAACGCCTTTTCCAATAGCTAATTTCTCATGGTTCTGGCGTTGTTTAATCTTGTTTGCTCTACGGCATGAAGAATTAATCAGTAACAGTCCAACCACAAAGTTAACAATTTAGAATGTATATAAGGGATAAATGATATGAGAACACCAAGGGATGTCGCCATATACAAGCGGATGGTTGCAGTGTAGAACAAAACGTTATATCCTCAAGCTATAAATCATGGTTCATTAGCACACACAAGGTAAACATCAATAGAAGTTATGAAACTACCTTTGAGAATCCTCCCTTGAAGTCATTTCAGTAAGCTCTAAATAACACACACTACAAATTTCTGCATCTGATGCAAAGGTTGAACATCCTAACTCATCATCGGGTTTCATCAAGCTGGAATTCTCATGCAGAAAATTCCAGAGACTCACAGGAACCAGTACGCGCTTAGTACCAGGAGCTTCCTCGGGCATGAGACGCCCATGACAACACCTTATTAAAGCTGTAGGCCCTGTATCAGCCTCCGAAGGATAATCACTAGCCTTTCGCCTTAACCACTGCTGTAACCTATCACATAAGATACACTTATTTGTGCAACTAATATAAAGCAACAAACTATGAATATTTGAAAACTAGAAACGTAAAATGAAATAGCAGGACTCGGATAAGCCAATCTGGCGTTTCCTTAATGCCAAACAAGCTCAGTTTTTAAGCTGAGATGTAAGTCAATGAACATAGTTCACTTTAAAGCACATCACGACTTTGTGTACATGGAAAACGTGAAAACAGAACTATGACAGGGGAAACCTCATATGGAGGCTGGATTTCATATTACCTGTGGCTGCAAGCTTAAGAACAGTCGAGACCACTAAAGAGGATAAAAAAGCAGTACATGAAGGCGGAATGATGGAGGCTACAAAGATGAAAATATACATTTTGATCTCTCTCGAAATTCTTTCGAGGATACACAGGAAGTTGTCTGAAACGAAAATATAAGCAGCAAAACAGAATAAAGTAAGATATATACCAATTTCTGGACACATAGTAAAGTTTATCGTCCGAACATTTCCCAGCGAGAGAAGCTTCAGCAAGCTCCTTCAAGACCGCCCGTCTATCTTTGTAGCTATCAGCAGTAATCGTTGCACGTGCAGAATCAAACAAACAATCAATGCAGTTGGCATCCTTGCCCAGACAAGGACCTCCACCATACTGCCATGTGTAGCAATCATAAGATAACAAAAGACGCATCAAAGTCAAGGCTAGATAACAGATTTTAAATGCAACAAGTATAGACTGAAATTTTAATCTATCATGTTCGGGTTGGAAAATACGTTCTAACAATTACTTCGCTGTCAATGAAACTAACTGAGTCCTACTCATGACCAGCTACAAAAATAATTAGAGCTCACGGTTCATTAATTCATTAAATCAGACAACTAGATTGGTGAGTGTGACAATCCAAAACCCCATATTCTTAGGTTCACACAAACAAAATTTAACAGCATATGGTGACCCCACAACCCAAACCCAGATTCAAATATATTGTACAGTAGATAACAAGAAGGCACTTGGTTTATGCCTTGCGTATCCTAAATGGTGATAACTTCACAAAATTGTACCTTGGAATTCAGTAAGGCCCAAGCTTGAGCTGAAATCCGCTTCATAAAAGGGATCTTTGAAACTGGTATCTTCCCATGTGAGCATTGGAGACTGCTGTTGTCGATGGGACTACATGAGATCAAAGAATTGGTCACGTAACTGTTGTTTTTTAATAGAGTCCATAAAATATTCTAAAATAACAATAGAATAGATAAACAAGTGGACTCATGCAGTCATGCATTGCAATCCACTACCAGAGGCTCAGATAGAACGCATCCTAGAAGTAGTTCATTTCCAGTAGATAATAAATGAAAAGCAAACCTAATCAAGCACTAAAGGCCTTTGATCTTTGCTCTCGTAAAAAGGGATCCCTATGACATGCAAGTACTAAAGGCCTTTGATCTTTGCTCTCCCAGTAAGATATTTTGGTGAATTATGGATTATGAGATAAATAGATGTTGACACCTTTGCAAGTATGAGGTGTCTTGAGAGAGCAAGGACATCATAGAAACAAAAAAGAGTAGAACGACATTTATCATTTGTCATAGTCGGGATGTCAGCAAAAAAACCTATCCACCACATTTCTCCACCAATGATAATTCTTACATAAGCGTATTTCAGCATCCTTTCTCATTTCTTCTACTGCAACATCGTCACTTCCATAGTAAGCAATCGAACACCTAGGTTTTTATACCATGCTTGGCATCTATCAAATTGGTAAATCACCTACCCTTCAGCTCTCAAAGACATCTCACAGTTCGCTAGTAAAGCAACATCCTGACCCATGCTTCCTTTCCCAGAAAAAGATTATGAAAAACCGATTGCTCAGCTCAAAAGACAATCACATTTTGGTAGGTTTCATGCTTAGATTATATGGAATCACTCGAATCCAATCATGAACGTCTAGTCAACTTTTTCGAAAGTAAGTTCCCAAATGAAGAAACCATATACTACAGTAGTTACATAAAACAGCACCAAAAGAAAAGGGGTAAGACAGTAACAAATGCAGACCTCATCTAGCAAGCACCTCGAGTCCATGAGCCATATATGTAAATGAAAGGAAAAAGACATAAGAAAAAAAAGAAGAGGGATTTAGATATTAAGAAACCATTCTCACTTACGATGCAGTCACACTGTCAGCCCATTGGCGAAGCCAATCCATAGATATCCAGAAATAGGGTTCCTCAAGGGAGAGAACAGGTGCTTCAGCTAGAACAGATCGAACTTCCTCTCTCCTCTCTGTCATGGTGTTTACCTCTCTTTCTTTTCTGGAGTTGTAGTTTTCACATGCATCAACATATGAAGCATTCAGTGTTCTTACTTCTTCAGCAAGATGAGATGGAAGAGAAACATCACTATCTGCAGTAAATGAGCCACCATTATTCTTAACATTGTATTCCAACCGTCCACTCTGGTTACCCTTTCTTGATCTAAGAGTATACATCAGCATGTATGCATCACATGAGGTATAAGTTTCCACATGGCCATTTACGCTCAAAGACTGAACCTGACCAGCATTAGCGTTATTGTCATCTGAAATAGAATTATTTACTTCAGTAGTAGATGCATCAGTTTTTGTGATGGGATTTGATGACCTTCCTCCAAAAGGATGACTACCTAAACTTGAAACATGTTCATCATCGAATTCCCACCACTGCCCGCTGCTTTCGTCCTTAATATGGGCAACATAATGGCCACTATTAACAGCAGTACCCTTGTGGATAAGTACAGCAGATAAACCATAAATCAGATCTGATTCAGATGCATCTGAGAGCCTTTGTCCCATGTCCAGCTCTTGCGGAAAAGAAAATGCAGAGGTGATTTTCTTTTTGGTTGTTGTCTGGACATATAAGAGAAAGGGTTAATAATAAAATCAGTGAAAAGGGAAACTACGCAAGAAAATTGCTGAAATTTTGGCAGAAATGTTTTCCAAACAGAGATAAAGGCACAAGCCTGATATCAAAATTCTAATTTCCTCCCTCAGCACGCCACAGAGAAGAAACAGTACAGACAGAACTATAAAAAGCCATCATATCAAACAGAGAGATGCAAGAACAAGAGAAGAGAGAAAAAATAAGTAGCATCAGATTCTGGAGACTACCCTAAACCCCAATAGAATGATAGATCCACATTTTAGTTTTTAATCCTGTAATTTTAGGTCAGCACCTTTCAATTAGCTCCAAATATTGCTACATATGACCAATAAAGCAAAAGACAAAAACTATCCTTTGCTACACACGACCAAAAAAGCAAATGAGGAAAACAACCCTTTCCTCCATCACTGAATACACATCAGCTGCTCTGTGATCATTTAGCTTTTTCCTATATCAAGCTCACTCAATTGTGGCATCCGGAAGCTAAAAGAACCGGACACCTAAACTTAAAGATCAGTAATTTGACCCATTAAAATGTGTGATAGTAGAAATTCAACAAGTGATTTCAAGTACAGAAAGTATCACAGAAAACGAGCAATCACGAATATAAAACAGAGGAAATGAGGAGATTAAGAAATGAGAAATACTGTAGATAATAATACAGAGTAATAGTATTGCCTTGTTAAGATATAAAATTTCTCAAGGTTAAGAGGTCAAAAGCACTGGACAATTATTTGTCTTGTCATCAGCCAAGCTTTATAAGCGAAATACATATCCGTGTCAATCAGCTAAGAATATGTGTAACTAATCGAACCAATAATCCCGCACGAGAAGAGTTTGTTAAATTATACAGGTCAAATTCTGTTTTATTTAAAATTTTACAGGTAAATTTAACTGATGGCTTAAGCAGTAATATAGTGGAAGATAAAGAATAGAAAGATTTTGCCGAAGCACCTTTTGAAGGAAGACACAACGCTTAAGCTGGAAATTTAGAATGGGAGGAAGTGTGCGTAGTTTAATACTGCGTGTAGCATCAACTCTTTTCCCACACGACTCGCAGAAATATTGATTGTCCCCTTCAAGTTTTTCCTCACAGAGGTAATCATTTAGACTTTCATCCAAGCTTTTTAAACCCTTCACATTCAATTCCAGTTCATAAAAATCCTCCACATTAGAAGAAGCTTCAGAAGTTTGCCCACATTTGGAGCAACTGCACACAAGAATATCAACCAGCATATGAAACTCATGGTAGAAATACAATTTGAAAGCCAAACAATGATCAACAACAAAGAAAACCTGAGAAGCAAACTGAACCTAATCTGAATTGATGCCTCAGAGTTACCAAGAACAACATCTGGAAACAACTGTCAACTCCAGACGAGAAAGAAACAGACATTAGCTTTACTTTTTAGGTGAGTGGAAGATGAGATGAAGGACAGCAGAAACGCATGATTGAATGCATGTGCAAACTAATTTCATAACTATCCCGATTCGGCGATTCCCAACCTCTGTGCAAGTACTAATTTAAATTCTTCAAACCAATAGTCGCTGCATATTCATCACTCACAACCCACGCAAGAAGTTTGCTATATGTGTTTTCACACTTCACAGTTCGTTACCTTCTTCCTAATGACCTAACCAAAACACGTAAGGCCCAAAGAGCAATACATGTACTCATCATTATGGTTCTATCACAATAAAATATGTTTTCACTTTGATTTTAGTCCATACAACCACTTGCCTTTCTAAGAATGAAGAGATAACTCCAACAGAAGGCACTCAACAAAGCCACTTGAGCATCGGAAAAATTAATTGAACTAAGGACAACTAACTAATAATACCTCCATACAATTTTGGGTTCACACTTCATATTTTAGGTCACACCTACTGAACTTTGACCTTACAAAAAAATTAAAAGCTAAAAACATTGATATACAACACTAAACTATTTATCTCCATTACTCAAAGCTCCTTCAGGAAATAAAAGTTTTAACAAGAAGTGTAATATATAGATGCAAAAAATAGCGGTTAAAACGACGCTCATGGTTCAACATCTCGGTATCGGTCATAGTCGCAGTAGCAGTATAATCAGTCATCGTGGATGAATCATGGTGATTCTCGGTGATTTCGAGGGCATTATCTTGTATCGGTAAAGTGATAAACCGATACAACACAGCCGATGCAATACATCTTGGCCGAGATTTGAACCATGCCGATGGCTTGGAGACCGCGTAAAAGAAGTGGGAAGGAAAAAAAGTATAGAGGGAGTAGTTATTAACATTGTTATTAGCACAGAGTACCACTAAACTAACTGGCAAAAAGAGTTAGTCCATTATTAGAAAGAAACAAAACCAAACAAATCAATTATGCAGCTACCTGGTGACATGTGACATGTTACCCCGAAATAGGTCTTGGACAATTGTTTTGGCTCTAGGAACTCCAGAGCGCCTTAGGCATTGTTCAAGCAAAGACAGAAGCAAAGTAAGGAACTCATGGCTATCCTGTTGAACACCATTATCCAGCTCCAAAGTTTTAATAAAAGGTGCAGAATCAATGAAAGCTCTTTTGCTGCCATATAACTGTGCAAAAAGGCGTGCCAACTGATCCAATACCGGCTGCTGTTTTAAAACCTCAGGTTCAACAGAAAAAATACCCTCACGAAAAGCCCTATTCATGTACAGGAATTGAAGAATGCTGTTGGCGTAACACGTGGCCCCCAAATTTGTCAAACCCGCAGGAATACCATCAACGCACCTAAGATCATTAGCTGGATCAGGACCAAGCGAACTGATAACGTCCGATATCTTTTGCCACAAGCCAATTTTGCGACTTCCATTTGGTGGTGGGATCAGACCACATAAACAATTGGGGTTATCCTTCGTATTAATACGGCAGCCTGAGCAGGTAGTCTTTCTAATATTGTAAAGCCGCCCTATATCATCATCTGTAATTTGGTTCGTT
The DNA here is from genome assembly GCA_036897335.1 of Silene vulgaris. Lineage (NCBI taxonomy): Eukaryota > Viridiplantae > Streptophyta > Magnoliopsida > Caryophyllales > Caryophyllaceae > Silene > Silene vulgaris. The sequence goes on along the minus strand of JAYMSF010000018.1, from coordinate 5,728 downwards.
GAATGGATTCTCCTAATGAATATATAACAGGAAAAATAAGAATCCACTCATACAGTACTAGGTATTGAATTGGACACGAAAAATTTGAAAACTATTCTCAGAAGAGAAGCAACATACCTCAAGATTTCAGTTTTCTCATCAATTTCATCCTCTGGTCTTTTCCGTTTATTTTTATTGCGCACTGACGATCGGCTCATTGTAACCAGCAACAAAATGACTTAGAAACCTTCAAGCCAAATTTTTTTTAGTAAAAAAAGGGTACAACCAAGCGAGGTATTTACGCAGATGCTTAACATGGTTATTGTTCACTAACTAAAAAAAATTGAGAAGACTAGTGAACATTAGAAACTCAGCTTCTCTACTTCATCCCCAACCGTAAACACAAGTTACCATTGCCATCTCTACCACTAAGCTTCTCTCAACTATATGGCAAGTGATAGACCATCTACGAGCCATCAACAGCGAAAGTGAACCCGACATTAAAAACAAAATGGACGACTATATACAGATGACATGACCATATACAGTTGTATCAGCGGCCAAGAAATGCAGTTACTATGTAAAACAGGTGTATTCATAACATCGTAAGCTAGCGATTTGCTAGACAGCTTTCCTATCACTTATATTCAGAAACATAGACTCTATTTTCGCCTCACAGTAGAATCTTCTTACAACAAAATGTGCAACAAATGATGTAAACCGCGCCTCGAAAAGTAACAGAGAGAATTAATTAAAGCGATTGAAACATTATTGAGATGATTAAGCTGCTCAAATTTCAATCAATTACTCAGATAAACTCAAATTAAACGCCGAGACTATGATTTTTAGCACAGAAATTCCAGCTGCAACATTATAATCCAATCAAAACACAATGTAGGTATAAAACAACAACATTCCGACAAATTAACACCGCAAAAGCACAGATTTAGCCAACAAAAAGCGCAGATTAGTTGAGAAATTGCTGTAAAATGAACATAAAATCAAGCATTTACAAAAATAAAAAAAAAAAGATAAAAAAAAATAGTTGATGAATACCTTGGCGGGAAAAAAAGAAGCAGCAGGAAAGGGGAATTATTTAGTAGAGGAATGGAGGTTGTATATGCTATGAGTGCAGAAGAGAAAGAGAGAGAATGATGAAGTCGCGAAAATATCCAAGTTTCCGGTCTTTTTCTATTTTTCGTCTTCCTTGTTTCAATCACCTTTTAACACACTTTGTACCATCGTCACTTTCACACTTTGTGTTATGACTCGTCGTCAAGGTTGTGACAGATTAGTTTTGCGCTAGTTTAGTCATGGTGATTGGTTACGGACGGTCTTATCTTATGGGTTTAAATTCGTTATTGTGAATCTATGATGATTGCTTTAAACTAAATTCGTTAGTTTATTACTAGCCGTTAATCTATACGAAGTATGTATCATTGTGCACTTGTCAAGAAGATAATCATAAATGGTATTTCCCCTTGCTAGAATTTATAATACAGGTAGATAAGTGATCGGAAACGTGAGAGAAGAATTTGTGTTTTTAGTGAATCATTTCATTTAAATGATCGGATCCGTGAGAGGAAGAATTTGTGTTTTTATAGTGAATCATTTCATTTAAGACACAAATTCTACTATACAACTGTCTCACGTATGACCAAAACAAGTGACCACTTTTTTATATATGGTGGTGACTTTTGGATAAATAATGATCATTTGTTATAACTAAAATGAACATTTTTTTTCAACGTGGTCAATGTTTATTGTAAAGTGGTCGATATTTGTCAAAAATTGATCACATTTTACTATAAATCACGGAAAAAACGGTTGCACCCTAGAATTACTGCGTCTTAAACTTAATACGGACTTCCTTGTTTCAATCACTTTTTAACCCACTTTGTACCATCCTCACTTTCACACGTTGTGTTATAACTCGTCCTCAAAGAGTCAAAGCTGTGACGGATTAGTTTTGCAGTAGTTTCTCAACGTAATTTAGTTTAAAGGATCATTAGTTTTGCAGTAGATGAACGACTAGTAACAAATTAACGAATTTAGTTTAAAAGAGCCATAATAACAGATTAATTTTGTACCATCATCACTTTCACACTTTGTGTTATGACTCGTCTTATCTTATGGGTTTAAATTCGTTATTATGGCTCCTTTAAACTAAATCCGTTAGTTTGTTACTAGCCGTTCATCTACCTGTCAAAAGAATAATCATACACTCCTATTCACCATATTCTTTCACTTTCCTCTTTGCATAAAAAAAATAAGAAAATGAATTTGGACTGGACAACACACTTACTCCACATGCCAGTGAATTTGAACCACACAAATCATTAATCAACCCAAAAAAAAAAAAAAAAAGGTTAGAAAATCCTAATATTCGAATAAGGAAGAAAACCTTAAAAAGAAAGGAGTAAATGATATCTCCTTTTTTTACTAGAATTTATAACATACGGAGTTGATAATTGGTAGATAATAAATGATCGGAACGGTGAGAGGAAGAATTTGTGCTTTAGTGAAATCATTTCAATTAAGAAAGTGTGATGTTTGTTTGGCAAAATGAGCCGGCCGAGCGGGGAATAGTACTGTAAAAGAAGCGGGAAAACTCCCACAAATTGGCGCCCTTATTCAACCAAGCCCCAATTTATTTTAAATCAATCAAATTAATGCTTTCTTATTAAAATAAATCCATCTTCTTGTACTTCTCCTGCATTTTAATCCTAATCCCAAAATAAAATAAAAAAAGCCCCATTTAGGAAGAATTGAAACCCTAATTGTAAAATAAGAGGGAGGTTCGGAAATGGATTGGTGGGATAGTGCTGATGGTGAAATTAGGGTTCTTATTGCTCCTGGTAATACTCTAATTCCTTAATTCATGCATTTTATTCTTTACTGTCTTTAAATTTACTTAGTTTGCAACCTTTCACTTGCTCTTTGTTTCTTAATTATATCCAAAATTGGATTCATTTGCCTTATGTAGCTCAATAATATTAGAGAATTGTTGCAAGTGGTTAAATTTGGACTTTGAAATGAGTTGAAGATGCGTTAAAGTAGTCGAAACGTCGTAAATTGCGAGTTAATTGGTTTAGGAAATCCTTTGATATGCACTGGACCTTCTAATATAGCATCTTTACGTATAAAACAGATTTGTATGATATCGTCGACAAGGTTGAATACCTGTTCTCATGGTTTGACAGTGATACTAGGGGTTGGCAGTATCACATTCCCATTAAGGAGCTCAGTAGTATCCTTTATCTGGGAAGGAATGGTAATGGTAGTAGCTTTAGCGCCAATCCCTTGTCAATTGTCATCATTTTTAAATTTGTCGTTGGCCATGACTCGGGCTTATGCATATCCACATGACCACATCTTCCTCCAAGCTTCCTTATCCAATGACAGCCTTACTCTCCAACACTATTTCGCTAGGGTAGGTGGATTCTTGCTTGTGGATGGTGGCTAATGCCCTTCGTCATTTGGTTTCGCTAGGAAGATGGGTGATTTAATGTCGTCATGTTTCCTGTTTGCATATTGGTTGATACCTGTGCTGTCATGTCGCTGATAAATTGCTGTTTAACCGGTTCTACCATACTTGGACTCTTTTCACTTGATATAAAGTTTGTTATCCGTTTGTCTCTAAGTGACACTTAGCCACAAAGTTTTAAATTGGTTAGATGAGGTAGGAACACGTAACTTGACGCACTTTGTGGACTTAATTCACTTAAAGTGTTTTGCCTACTAATTACACTTGTGGTTGTTTTAAAGGGATTCTTGTTGAGAAGAAGGTTGACCATCACTTTATGAGTCATTAGTGAATTACACAACCGATAACCATTTACCTTTTTATTGTGTTTCACCATTTATTGATAAATATTCAGGGACGTCACGCCTGTTCTCTGAATATTTTGCTATGCACACGTTATATAGACATTTTTTTAAAAATTTAGTCATCTGGAATCCTGGATACAATTGCTTGTTCTTCAATTCTGTTTTATGTTCTAACATTTTTGTTATGTAAAACAGATTCAGGTGTTTCTGAGAGAGATGCAGGACATATGATCTCGCTTCGCCATCCTAAATCTGGTAAGCTCCAGAAGAAGCTCTATGTTTACTATGCTGAAGCTGCTTGTTAAATTTAGATATTTGAATTGGTTTAGTCTTGATCTTTGATTAAATATTTATAAATCTATTCATTTTTGAAATAATCCTTTAGGAACTGCAACAAGTTACCTCTTTGTCAATGATGGTCTTCAAGAACTTCAGTGGTTCAAGCAATCGCATTGCTCGTGGTTTTTGGGAGACTATGTCTGTGAAGGTAGTTTTCATTCCTTCTCTCATGAATAACAAAGTTTTTGTCTCTGATCTTTCTAATTCCATTGGCTTGGTATCACTTTCTTTGTCAAGGCTTTGGCCAGTGCTGTGGATTTTATTGCCCTTGTTGGAGGAGTAACTAGCTGTTTAAGTGGAGAGTGGAGACATTGTAAAACGCTCACTAAAGGTTATCCAGGGGCTTATTTATGCGAATTTTGTAGCTGCGGGGACATCATTGTCGTTTAGGCTAGATGAAGTACTAGCTGAGTTGAGTTCCCTTCACCTGCGTGCAGATAATAGGATTTTGTTTCAGTGTTTGGAACATAGACAACCCCTTAACTTACTCTCATGCCTGATTGACATGTTGCCTATTCAGACATTTAGAGGTTCTAGCTACAAAGTAGTTGTCCAAAGCTTCTCTCCAGTATATGTTTGAAGTATTTGTTGTGATCCCTCTCTTCAATGACAATTGAAATATTTGTACTTGTCAACTGTCGTAAATATTGATTAATTCTCCTCGCCAGTCGCACATATCTCTTAGCCGTGGCCCGTGTGTGCTTTCTATTTTGTCCGTAGAATCACATATTATTTATCTGTATTTGCTCTTCTGGATTTCCCCATCTCTGCCTTCAGTCCTTTGATTTTCTCTTGCTTATTTGAAATCCATTTCACCTAGAAATAAAACCACCTCTTGTTTTCTTCTTCCTTTTGTCTGATGAATTTACTACAGATGGAAGCATATATACATCAACACCAGTTGATCCTATCTTTATTATGCTACCAATATTCGAGGAAGCTCGAATGAAGGTACGTGACAGTGTGACAGTATTTCATTGTGTAGAGTACTGGTATTTGACTATAGGGAAAGGTTTATCTCATTCATGTGTTTCACTCTAAATTTGGGTATGCATTTTTTTTTTGTGCCACTGGAATCTGCTTATAGAGGCTAAGAGCCTAAGGGCTGTTCTCTTCAAGTTATATTTTCCCAATTCCGTCGGGATTTTTTTTCCCTGTACCTTTTCAATCTAGCTTCTTTCTATAAATCTTTGCTGAACTTTTTGTAACTACAGCCTTTTGCATATTCAGAAATAGCGTACACCCCTACCCCACAATTTGCGAGATCCATTGAAGCACTAGGGTAGTGTTGTTAGCCTATTGTATATGTTCGTTTCAGGTATGTTACTTCGACTCTTCTATTTAGAGCCATACCCGTGTCCGACGTGCCACGACATGGATATGGGTATGGAATCCACACCCGACACTTTTCAATCTGACATTTCCCTTGGAAGAGCTAATAAAGAGATTTACATGATAAATTATAGAGATAGAGTGTTTATGATGCATCTAGTATGATATTTTATTATTTTAAGCCTTATTTGTCGAATTACTTTACATTTTACTTTCAAAAACTCTAAAATATTTAAATTTTCTAAGT
>JAYMSF010000017.1:0-28107 GCA_036897335.1 Silene vulgaris | reverse complement strand
CGTCGGGTTCGTATCGAAAAACCTCAACCCTACCCCAATCCAAATAAATTTCATGTTGTGTCCTTGTCAACCCAACTACTTAAACGAGTGCAACATCTTCACCCTAACCCACTAATTTTGTTTCCGGGTTCGTGTCGGGTTCTCTGATTGAATCAAATATTGTCATCTCTAGGATTATTACTATCCTTTTGGAATCTTATGGTTGGTGACTGTGAAATTACAATGCTGGAAAGTGGAAATAGTGATGCTCATTTGGTGTGTTAATGGTAAATTATTATGGGCAAAGCTGAAACCTCCAGTCTACCTATAGAAATCTTTGGTTGTTTATGATCCATCTAAAGCAAGTAAATTAAATGCAGTACTCTGGGGTGCTCGTAATAATTGTGATGTTTATCCAAGGGTTATTTGCATTTTGGTGCCCTTGTGTATGTTTTGGCTAATTCAAAGTGCGTTGTGGCCAATTGGAGGTCCTGTATTTTCAATTATCAATTTAATTGGATGTGCTTGTCTTGCAATATCCTGCTTTGGGTCTCAAGTTTTCACTAGCATTTTATGGCATGGTATAAAATGTGGTTTGGGTCGTGGTTGTGGGTGACGGTCACAAAATCTTGGTATCATGATGTCACATATCTAATGTACTGGATCGTGACCAAATGCCTGAATTTCTGCGCTTTCTTAAATCTGAATTTGAATTTATTTTTATGAATGCTTTCAGCCTATCTTCTTTCTTTTTGACCACTTTTTTTCACAAATACATGTACCATTAATTAATATGCATGTTCCCAAATATCCCTGAAAATTTGCAGTTTAAATATTATTTTACTATATCGGTTATGTTATGCGTAATAGTGATATTTTGAAATATCAGCTCATGCTACCAAGACACTAACGTTGTTCACTGGGTCTAGTATATCGACATGCATTACATAACAGTATTCTAGAATTCTGTTAGTTTTATACCATGGATTAGAGATTTATTGGTTGTCTCTGCTATTCAGGAAGATGCAGTGAAAAGAGGTGAATTAGAAGCTGACAAAGATAGGATGATGAAAGAATACAGGGCTCAACTTGATGCAGAAAGAGAAAGAAAGCTTTCTCAAGGAAGAAACCATTCTAGTAGCAAATCCAAAAACAAAAAAGGTATTGGGGAAGATCCTACATATTAAAAAAACGTATGGTATGTCGTATCTTCGCAGCTATATACATTAAATTATATGTGTGGTTTTATATGGTGCGTAGCCTTATGTCAAGGCTATGCTTCATACCCTTGTCCTGTACGTATATGCTTCCATATCGGTATATCCTTGAGTTGGTTTGTCACTTTTAACTTCTTTATGCACATAATGTATATAGAGAATACATTAAAAATTCCATTAAAGTTTTAGTATCGAGAATACAAAATGACCTTTTAAATGGTTTCTTATAAACTGACAATTATCTTGGAACTGAATTATTGGGCTAATATGACTTGCAATTTCCAGCGTAGAGTGTAGTTAACCCTAAGCAAATATCACTCTTATTGATGACCAATTCTTGATGATACGTCTTCTATTAGGTTTCAAAGATAGTAGTGTGGTTGACTCATATATCGATTAAAATCAACTTTATATGATCACCAATCAGTGCACAAGAAAAAAAGAGAATTTTTGTGTTTTGACAAAATGATCATCTCTTGGTGTCATCGAGTCATGTTCAGGTTTCAGGTTTCGTTTTGTTTTCACGCTCACACTTTAGTGCTAGTTTTGTTAACTCTACTTCCTAGCTTTTTTTTTAATGCCATGTTCTATATGCTTTTTTTTAGAGACAGAAGAATCTTGGTCCTGTTTATTTTGCATTTATATACTCGCAGACCATATTAATAAATTTTTCGTCTCTTATAACTAGCTGAACAAAGAATTTCATAGAAGTCCTAATAAAGTGTTCAAAGCATATGGGACATGAAGGAAAACATCCAAGAACTAACGTTAATTGCTTTATGTTGACATTTTAATTTCGAAATTCTTAGATTTTGATTTTGTGTTGCGACAGACAAAGATAAAGAAAAGAGTTCGAAGAAACGTAGTAGCAGAAAAAGAAAGGTATCTCCCTGTTAACTTGGTTTGCTTCTTAGCTTTTTAACATTTTAATACCTTCTCTTAGAGTTGCCTGTTCTGACTGTTTTATCTATGAAGTTGATAGTAACTCGTTCCTGCAGGCCTGCAATTTCTTACCTTCTCTTAGCTTTTAACATTGTCAAAATAAAATTGTTGTTAAATAACGTATATATATACTGTATTATTTTTGGACTATCCTTTTTGACCGGTTCCGCACCATAAGACGGTCTCATAGGGCTTAGGTATTTTCCTTGCGAAATTGACTTTTTCGTACTATTAGACCGTCTGTCTCATTAGAGGGTTGCCCTGATTTTTACATTCCTTGATAAATCGAATTTTTCTAAACCGGTCATATTTTCACGAGTAAATGAACCCTCTTCCTTATCTACAGCAAGAATATGTCAATATTTCAGCTCAGAATTCTAATCTGTCACCATTTCTATGTTGATCGCAGCATTCAAAAAGACGGTCTTCAGATTCAAGCTCCTCAAGCTCATCTTCTGAATATTCGAGTAGTGATGAAGAAGAGAGGGAGTCACGAAGGTCAAAATCTAGATCGAAGAGGACAAGAAAGGAAAGAAAACATAGGTCTAGGAGCAAAATTTCGGGCAGCGAGGGTGAAGAGGCCGATGGCCCTCTACCACTTTCTAGGTTTTTTGGCAATGTGAAAAGCTAATAAGCCAGAAACACAAAACTACTCTCAATTTGTATTAATGTTTAAGTTGTTTATGTTATCAACTAGAGTTTCGTTCTTGGAATTATCTTCTTTTCGCTTTTGCAATCCAATGTCGTCATAATTACTTGGTTAGTAATGATTTGGGTTTCTTAACATAAGCTGCCGTAGTTGTAATTTCTCAATTATGTTCAGGATAGCTCAATTTTACCATATTTTCACATCGGTATCCTTGGCACGAAGTTGACCAATTCTAGAACCACATTGGTACAATAGCAATAGGTACTTTCTGAGTACCAAACTGCTTCGATATTGAAAGAACTGTATGCCTATTTCTATAGTTTCTCTCTTAAAGACGGTATTATACAACAATGATATCGTGGAGCTCGTTTGATATTTCATCTTATTCTATTAAGAACGGCAATGCAAAATGGTACCTCAAATGTTACAGTAGCTCCGCATTTTCACCTAGTCTATAATCGTGTAGGCCGGTTGTCACTCAAAATTTTAAGTTAACATGTATTACTCACGTTGCTGACGATAGAAACATGTAATTTATTCGTCAATATGAAATTATCAACCAACTAATTTTTAGACAAAAATTTTTATAAGCTAGTTCAAAAAAGTGAAATTGATAGTTTCCAGTACAAAAGAGAGGAAAGGTGACAAATTGAACAAACAAAAAAAATCCAAGATCTCAATGGATGAACTGTGACAAGTGACCCAAAAACTGTACTGCAAAAAGCCGCAGAAATGTAGAATTCCGAAAGAAAAAAGACCGACCAAAAAAACAAAATATACGAAATTGCAAATAATCTCCAAGACAAATTCCAAGAGAAACCATAAGCTTCCACATCCCCGAATTCTTGTATTCTTTCTATCTAGTCTGTCTCGGTTTTGTTTCAGTTAAATGGGGCAGGGTGGTATATCGATTGTTGTACCGGCTTGAATTTGGCCCCACCCAATAAGTCGCCAATGCTTCTCGACACGACGGCTGAGTGCAATCTTCTCACCTTTGCTTGTGCAAACTGGAGATGTCAGTTGCAATTTCGCCAAGTCGTTTTTGACGGCAAGTACTCGGGCGCCAGTTGACATGGATCCAATGTTCAACATAAGAATTTCACCTTTGGTTAATTTTGTGACCTTGCCTTGTTTCTCCGTCCCCTTAGTCCTGACACCAAGCAGCCGTCTTAGCAAGAAGAAATTCACCTGCACCATTGTGGTCAAACCCATCATGACAAAATAAATATATGAAAAGCATTCAGATAACATTAACCAACAGTACAAAGAATTACTCCGTACACAGGAAATCTGACCAACTAATAGCCTGTTGTGGTATTTTTAGGCTACATACGAAATTGAGATGATGAAAATGTGCACCAAAATATAGAAGGAAAAAGGAAGTAGAATGCTACAGAACAAAGGAAGTTACCTCTAGCTCAACGAAAACATCTGGAAGAGATCCAACCTCGCCAAGCACTTGACCTACCAATCGGTCAGCACGGGTTAAAGTAGGGTCCATGGTTGTTCCAACCCCAATCAGACCTCCTGGCACAGCAAATTGTAGCTCGTTCTGGTCAGCATACAATGAAACTATTCTGGAATATATGGGCGTGCACTTAATGTTTCCAGATTCATCTTTCACAACAATTCCAGGACGAACCTCAATACTTTGGTTCACCCTCAGAACACCCTGCAAGCATTACACAGACCATAAGCAACACTAACAAAGAAAATGTAATATAAATTAGCAGCTCATTGGCACATTTGAAAATTATAGTAACCACTATATAAAATTGTGAAGAAACTAAAACCAGGGCTACCAGCATACCAGCCTAAAAACCCACAACTAAGCAAATGAAGTCATTCCAAGCATATAACAGTTTCGTTACATTCATCATGGAGGACATGCAAAAAGCAGAACAAAATAGAACATAGGAATGTCTGGAAAAAGATCAGAAACTGGTAAACAGCATACAACAAAGCTTAAATTGAACTTGCATATACAGCATAACAACAAACAAACAAACAAAAAATCTTTTACGAGGGACATTAATGCACATCAGCTCACTTAATATAGGGAACCTTAGACACCCTACAGCATGACACTTATGGAGACATCAACCAAGTGATACTGGGTAAGAAGAGAACCTTAAGAATACTTCCTCCAGCAACACCACCACGTATATCATCAACCTCATAACCAGGTTTGTTAACATCAAAAGAACGAATCACAATCATATTTGGTGGCGAGATAAAATTCCTCTCAGGAATGGGAATCTTTTTTACGATATACTCGCAAACAACATCAATGTTGTACTTCAATTGTGCAGAAATTGGAACTACTGGAGCTGCATCAGCAACAGTTCCCTGCAAACCAGACAAGCAATAATTAGCGTTTAGCAATACGCATCATTTTACCTTCTGGCAAAAGCAAATGCATTCAAACAATTGGGTGATTCAAGACAGGATACCTGAACGAATTTCTCAATCGCTTCATGTTGGTTGATAGCTACATTTTCTTGAACTAGATCAACCTTATTTTGAAGAATGATGATATGCTGAAGTCGCATGATTTCAATGGCAGCAAGATGCTCGGAGGTTTGGGGTTGAGGACAGCTCTCATTGGCAGCAATGAGAAGTAAAGCGCCATCCATAATAGCAGCTCCATTAAGCATGGTGGCCATGAGAATATCATGACCCTGAAATCAACAATTAAGATAGACGAATCACCCTATGAAACTCTATATGCTAAAAAAACAGAAGGCTTCTAAATCTCAAACTACTTGAAACATGTGATCAACTGTGAACATTCCGATTTCAGACTGTGCTACTCCAAGTATTCTAATTCATCCACATACACGTGTCCCACACTCTATACTAGGACATAGGTATGACAGTTAGACACCTCATTTTAAGCACAAATGAGCGGACTTTTCATAAAAATAGCCAAGTTCAATGGTTGGACAAGCATCCACTCCGGACCCATATCAGATACTTTTAAGCTAGTCCAAGCAACATAGCTAGCAAAAGAACAAATTAAGCACTATCAATTGTTGTAAAGACCGTCAGAGGAATATGCATGCATACAAATATAGAAAGCAAAAGGTTAGAAAACAAGGAAAAGTTATGTAAACTAAAACCATAATCTGAGGCTAACTGACGTCACCAACAGATAAAAAAAAAAAAAGGTGAAGACGTATAGTAATTTCAATAAATGTTGACTCACTGGACAGTCGACAAAAGACACGTGTCTCAGAAGCTTCATCCTGCAGTTTTCAAATCCAGGCACGTCACACATAGGACTATCTTCCTTTCCACTTCCATATGCCCTGTAAAATCATTTGACTGTTATGTTGGCAACGCTATCAAGTTGTATGCAAAATGCTACCTCCTACCTACAACAATCTCTCCTAATTTGCAGAAGATTTCATATTCTAAATAATACTCCCTTCATCCCTTTTACATAATCCTATATGTGAGGTAAGCTAAGTCAGATTGCATCGATATGATAAATATTAGACATACTTATAGGACTTGGGTCGTGGGCATCGTTCATCCTCACACTTGTATATCTTTGCATTAGCATATCCAAGCTTGATGGTGATATTACGCTCCAACTCATTCTTAAACCGTACAGTCTGCAAAAAGGAAGCAAACAATTATACATTGCAGACTGAATTAGTGCTTCATGCAACACGTCATGGAATTATCGATAGAAACGTGCCTGTACACCAGATATAGCTTTAACAACAGTTGACTTTCCATGGGCCACATGACCAATGGTTCCTGGGAATAATAAAAAGGGTGGAGATGAGATTTCCATTAAAAACATGCCCTACAGTGAGTTGTGTACTTGTGTGGGAACTGGCAAATACAGAAAAATACCAATATTAATAGTTGCTTGACGAGAAATAACTTCTGGTGAAAGAGGATGTAGCTTTGCCACATCCAATTTCTTCAAGTCTTGCTCCATTAGCCCTTTTCGCGCCATTCTGAATGCAGTGGTTAAACTCCGCTACCCTTGCAACACCTGCAATAGATATTAATAAGCATGAATGTGCAATATTGTCATACAAGTTAGCAAACAGTAAAACCAGAATTTAAATATTCACTTAGTGGAGGTAAGGTTATCTACAGCCTGGATATTATATATGGGTATGTCTATGATGATGCTGCCTAAAGACACCATTTATAGTGCCAACTTGGCAATAAAACCCCTCTTTCTTGCTTGCGTACAAAATCTCAATTAGGACAAGGGGGCAGACAAGTGGTAAGTGTTAAAGATAAATGATGAAAATTAATCTTGTCGGCCATAAGATATATGATTATATGGGTTCATTTTAATTCAAATTGTCAAGTTAAAACAAACAAAAAAATTAGATCCACACTTCCGAAATGGGGCAATTTCGTTTGATAGAAAGGAAAATGGGGGCAATTCCTTTAGAATAAGAGGGAGTCTATTTGAAGTAAATCCAATAAAACCTCTCCATCTCTAAGCTAGAATCAAGTTGAGTAAAACAATGTTGCTCAAACTCTTGCAAATTTAAAGGCTTGAATGACTGCGGTGAAGCCACGTCCTTCTTTCTTACTACGACAGAAACTTGATCGACACATTCTCACAGGCAGGAAAATTTGAACAACGCCCTTTCACCCTAACTACCAACCCCCCAAAACTCATAAAGTCACCTATCTCAATGTTAGACCGTACCACCTAACATCCGCTAAAATGATTAAAAACATAAACCCGTACTAATACTGTAACAATGTATCCTATGAGCACGTGTGTTCAACCATTTTCAATCGAATTACCAAGCAAAATAATTCCTCCATTCTATTACTACACCCTCTCCTTTGATTAAAATACCTCCCAGAAAGAATGAAAAAGGCAATCAAATGAATGGGACAAAGGGAACACAATTCAATGGAACGGAGGAAGTAAGTGTTATTCTTCCTATCTCGAGAACTGCAATAAAAGGATGATTAGCTGAAATCATCAACTATCAGTATCCTCCTCTAATTTTTATTCTCTCTCCCAACAAAAATCGATAATCGCCAGCGACACATCGAAAATCGACAAACAAGATGAACACATGCTCAAAACGGCCAAAACCAAAACCAAAACCAAAACATGAACTAATCAAAGATTACAACACTTGAAACCTCAATTACAATCAATTCCCCCAATTCAAAACAATTACAAATTAAAAACCCTAACTATTAGCAAGTCAATCAAGTCAGCAAATTAACATTAACAAAAAAACAAGATTAAATAATTAAGAAATCTGAGGAATACAATGAGTAAATTAATTGAATAATGATTGAGTACAAACCTAGAGAAGAAGCGGAGAAATGACGCGAGAGGAGAGAGAAAGAGATGAAGACGAAGAAGATGAAGATGCGAATGTGTGAATACGCAGATGGTAACGTTGCAGACGGTAAAAACTCTATTGGATGATAGTATGATACTTCGATTGATTTCTTAAACCCTAGACCGTAAAATCTTTGTCCGCTTTTTTTATTTTAACGGTTTTACCCCACAAGGTCACAACTTCAAGGAATCAAAGATACCTTGGGGACTTGGACTCCTCCTAGGCTTGGGTTAGGTCGAGTTGAGTCGGGTGTGTCATATATTCAGGTTCGATTAGTAACATTGTTAAGTGGGTATATCGAGTGCAAGACATATCAATGGGGTCATTCACGTCAATCACGTGTTAAGTTAGCATGTTTAATAGTTAGTTCGACTTAAAGAAAAAAAAGTGTGTTAATAGAAATATTTATTTATTTATAGAGTTTTGTTTGACAATATCTATCTATCTATCTATCTATCTATCTATCTATCTATATACTTAAAAGAGGATATTTTCGAGCAATCTGATTGGCTATTGTTTTGAAGCAATTTCATTGGCTATAGTTTTTATTAAATATATTATTTCTATAAATAAAAAGATATTTAAAAAAAAAACAGATTTATAAATTAAGTATTAAAAAATCTATAAACACTAAAATAAATATATAAAAAGATATTAAAAAACTCCTAATTGTTAGGCCGTATACAATACTTCTCTTAGGATAGAACTCTTCTAACTATACACCACCATATATTATATTTATTGGCAAAAAAAAATTTGTATATAAACAACGTCATTATTTGTTTTTTTCTTTATTAATGTTGTAGTTGTATTTGTTAATTGTTAATCTAATTAATTCTCTTTTTTGATGTCAGATTGAAAGTAGATGGCTTATTCATGGTTCATCAATATGCTTACACATTCTTAATTAAGGTAAAACTTATTTCATTGATTTAAGTACTTAAAATCTAATCATAACTTTTGCTTACTATCAATTTTTCATGTTTGGTGTGTATAGTGTAAATTATTGTGCTAAGTTTTGTTGTTTTATGTACCCACCATAGTTTCTTCATTGTCAAAATCTTATGCGTAGGCATAGCGATGACATTGTTGGGTTATACGGACTAAGAGTTTGTATTCATAGTAGATTAGTAGTCATCATCATATTGTTACTTTGCACAATTAATAATATTCATATTCAAGACGATGTAGGTTACGAATTGATTGTGCAAGAAATGTTATAAAAATTTCTTTTAATGAATCTATCTATATATAGCTTCTAAAAAATATACAAGATTTCTCTAATGATTTTATTTTTCGTTATTAGAGTGATTCGGTGTGTTTCAAGATTTAAAGTTCACGAGAAAGGGATCGTAATACACTCTTTACGAATGTTATCGATAATATTCAAATATAGTTATATTTTCTTTGTTATGCTTGGTAAAACTTTTATTTTCTAATTAATTCCTGTACTTAATTTATAGATTAATTATCACGCGTTTCAGCTTGAGTGTGTTTTCAGTGCCGATCTAAGTCGAGCACCCATTATTTCTTTCGATTTCTAAAGCGCATATGCTCTGTGTATTTCTTAATTGGTAGAAAGCGATCATTCTGGCTTTAGACACTAAATAACTTTTCTGAATATATACATAATATTATGTAAATCAAGTCACGACTCCAAATCAAATATGAAATCCAAATCAAAGCCGTGAATCTCTATTGTAAATACGGAGTAGCTATACTTATTTACGTTGCAAATTACTGAATGACTTGTGCGCAACACATGGCATTTGTCAAAAGTCAAAACACTACTTATTTCGTGTACGACGGTCTTACACAAGTTTATTGTAAAATAATTATAACTACGTTTGCCCATTAATATCGTTATATTTAGTCCGTTTCACAATATTTTATGTAAAATTACACCGCCTTACAGTCTTATACAAGATCAACTCTAACCTAAAAGAAAAATAATTGGGCTATTAAAAGTCTACTACTAAGTTGTATAAATGTTATTTTTTTTATAAAAAAATACATTATATCAAATTAATAGTCAACTGCTCGCCTATCGATAAACAACCGATATAAACCGAGCTGAAGAAACACGTGGATTGACAAATAAGAGATGTGCCAATGAAAGAAAGTGTTACACGGTGATGTGCGGATGCGACGATTGGATATAAAGAAGAAGACAAGATGGTAGATCGTAAAAGGAAATCATTTGTGTTGAAATAAGAGGATTATGAGGCATATTAGCGCCACTAATTGCATTACTGCAACCGTAACTCACATACTTTGATCATAACTCGAAATCCGCACAAAAATTAAGTAAAAACATTGTACTCCTTTTAAACTTGCATCTCAATTATGGTTAGGATTATTAATAGTCAAATGCTTTGTATACGACTTTTGAAGTACTTAGGCTATGGTTGGAGAACTTAACCGGATACGCAATATAAGATATTGCATAAGAAAGCAATAAGACTCTTAGAAATCTAAACAAAATTGAAAATTGAATATGACATTGACCAAGAATGATTAATTGGAAATATAATAGTAGTAGTTGGCTACACTACTCGGGGTCGGGATAATTTGCATTATGAAGCACTGATTTCGGTTCAAACTTGAAAAATATAGGATTTCCAATAGCCACGAGCGGCATGAAAGTTATGATACATCAACTTCTATTAAATTCGTTATAAAAATGTCTTCAAAGCAACAATTTCAAGATAAATATTCAGAAATTATTTTTGATATTACCCGGCCAACGGCCGGGCATGAAATCTAGTTAAGCATGATTTCAAATTAGTTGTTTTGAATATTTCAGATTGGATCATTTCCGATTCTACTGGTTTCAGAATTGTTTTAGCTTATTTCAAGTTGGGTCAATCATGGACCTAGCAAAACCCGGGTTTTGGGCCATATTTGAGTTTTGTAATTTCGCATCTTAAGTCAGTTTTATCGCGTGGGATTGATTCAGTCGGGTTTAATGGAACCGGATAAGAACAAATATAGATAGAATAGTTCTCATGTTCGTGTAGTTATGGATAGCTAGCTATTCAAGAAGAATTTCGGTAAAGATATGGTTCACTTTAAGATTCATTCGGGGTTGATTGCGCACTAAAGATCGAAATCACATTAAAAACATAACTCCTTGACTAGACCATGTTAACTTTGGTTCGGTCAGATCAGGCCGTAAGTGTGGAGGTTTTAGCTGATCTTCAGTCCAACCTTAATCGGGTAGATATGGCAAACAAGTCTTAATGTTGGTGAGGTTTGATTTTTCATCCCTTGCCGTTAGTGCAATGTTTGCACAAGTCTGCTGAATTTCGTGTTGGAAACGATGGTCTATACCAATAGGGGCGGACACTTGTGTCTTGACCGGCACACAAGTGTTTCGAAATAGTGTTGGTTGTGGTTGCGATGTGGATATCTTTGTCTCGACGGGACAAAAGAGATGGCAAAGTGGCTAAACTATGGTCTCCGATAACAACTTGTACGTTCATGACCGAGCCTAGTTGATTCAGGACACGGGCAAAAGTCCTACTAATTTTCCTTATAATTAGGTGTCCAATTGTATATTTTACGACCTTCAGGCATATAGTTTTTATTTTGACGTAGTATATTAGAATATGCATGACTTGATGTATGCATTAATTTGCATGTGCAGTACTGAACTATGTGTATGTTGCATGCATCGGAAATGAAAAATCAGTTCGTGAACACAAATTCTTCTTTCAGACGGACCATTTTCGTATTTAAAAAAAAAAACGGGATTTTGTAACCATTTTATTGTCAAGTGTAACCACAATAGTTTAGCTAGTGGTACAGCTCATGGTCACTTGTTTTCCAAAAGTAATCACATTTGGCTATAAAAATGGTCTCAAAATCCCATCTTTTTTAGAAAAAAAACAAAATGACCCGTCTTAAGGGAGACTAGGTCGTTCGTGAAAAAATGGTTCGATATCATCAACCATTTCTTTTGGTAATGTATTCTAAATTAAAACATTGATCATCTTTGTCAATTTATACAGTAGTTGCATACTACTTGCATCATCTACTTCTGGGGAGGAATGAAAGAAATAAATTTGCTGAATGCCTTTCCGCCTTCCTGATCAAACTACCCAGTAACGCAACACAAATAGTTCCGGCTTAAAGGACGTTGGCTCAAACAACGTCGGTCTCAGTTAAATCAACTTCATTTATTTGGTCCGCGGCTAAATGTTAACACGATCCGTGAGACCTTTAATTAACGCTAAATCTAAATCAACTTACAGAAACTCGCAGGAGAGCTTCGACAAAGGCGATCAAACATGAGTTTTAAAAACAAAAATCAACTGCATGGACCTGAATAATCCATAATTTGATCGAAAACAATGTGCCATGTATAATTGTATATGTACTATATACATCT
The DNA here is from genome assembly GCA_036897335.1 of Silene vulgaris. NCBI lineage: Eukaryota > Viridiplantae > Streptophyta > Magnoliopsida > Caryophyllales > Caryophyllaceae > Silene > Silene vulgaris. The sequence goes on along the minus strand of JAYMSF010000017.1, from coordinate 15,576 downwards.
GGAAATCCCTGAAATCAACTACACGGTACACTCTACCGCAAAGATTTAATAAAGTAATCTCATTTCATTAGTAATGAATCAAGAACGATACATACATTAACAACAATACAACAAAGAATAGCAGCGAGAAGAAAATCGCTGTAGTAGACTTACAAACAATTACATGCACACAGATTTCTAATGAAAGCAGTGTGGTTTCTTGTACAAACGAATCATGTTTAGATAGTAGAAAGGCTAGCCCATTTTCCAAGTTCGTATGGATCAGCATAGTAGTATAACTTGACTCTATTTGCCAAAGACAAACCTGTAGCCAACGGTGTACTTCTGTACTCGCCATCATCCTGCTCTGTTGGGTCGTCAGTGAATGCAGCAGTATCTCCAACAAGTCTGAATGATATTCTACGAGTCTGGATCTTGCTTGGAAAATCGAAGTATAAAGGAGTTCCGGATGCAGTCTCAGGTATTCGGTAATCAGCTATAGTTACCATGTTATGAGTTTCCTGTTAACATATTATCAATGTCACACATCACTTGTTCTGAACTAAACCGCTCAACCGCGTGAAATAGCAAGGATGCACATGCAAAGCTAGGTTTCATAATAGGCCAACGGAAAAAGTTCAGCTAGCAATTATACAACCTCGACAAAGTTCACAATCAATTCCTCCATCTATTTTTTTCGTTTTTTTTAAAATAGAGAGGAAAATCTAAAGGCACCGCTTTACTAAAGGTTCTCAAGTTCATAAACAAAATCTAAGCATAAATATAAGTGGCGGTAAGTACTAGCTTATATCAATACAAAGTCTGAGAGAAAAAATTACCTGGAGAGCTGACACCCGTACATATAAAACGACAGGAGTAATATGTCTCTCATCTATGAGTAAACTTGAGGGATTCCAGACGTTAACATCAGACATTGGAGAATGAGTGACCCGGGGTTTGATTGCACTAAAATAATCAAGTCGAAAGCCAGCCACCATAGGCGAAGCAGGTAATAGATACTGCTCTAACATAAGATCATTCTCGATTAATCTTTCAGTCTCTATTGGAACCTGAAACACAAAGGCACCTCTGATTAGTAAAATTGACTTGTATTCTACTAGCAAAGACTACTTTTTTAGTGCATTAAAAATGGACTATGCTCTTTGAACTGATAAGATAGGCCATTTGGACTTTCCTGCCAAACAAATCATACGGACCTTAAATCTATTCAGCTGAGGTGGTTTTTCCAGCCAGTTTTTTAATTGCAACTGTTCGGATCCATCCGCTGTAGTAGGCTCTGTATCTGTTCTCAATGGAGTTCCAAATACAAGAATACGTTTGGCATGCACATGAGGGTCCCTATTGTCAATGCTCCCAAATGAGGCACGCCTGCTTTGTTCAACAGAAGGATTCTCATCAAGTGACAAAAGATTGACATCTTTTGCAAAATTCACCGATGCAGAGCCCGCACGTTGAAGGCGGAGTGTCATCCAAATAATGCGACATCGCACAGGATTCTTAAAGAAAAACTTTAAGTGTCGTGGAAACTTTTTAACATCTGATTTTTCTGGTCCGTATAACTCTGGAGAAGATTCCAATAAAGATTGGGCTTCCCACTTCCCCATGCATGACCTTTCTTCCTTGCTAATTTTATTGCTGGCCCATATTTGCACCTACAGTAACAAACGAAATGCAAAATAAATTTTAGTGAATGCCACTTACACCCATAAGCAAAAATTTTAGTGGGCGCCGCGGTGATTTATTGGTTGTAGCATGTAGCCAACATAGTTTTTCTACATTTAAGGGCTGGACAATGTCTCTCTTTGATTGGTGTCTGTGATTTCATAAGCATTTTACAGAAGAAACCAAAAAACAAATATAACAAGACAATGAAAAATAAATGCTAAAAACGTAGTTCTTAACTTCTTATAGATAATTGATAATTCAGCAACGATGGAAATACGTATAACACAGATTCAGGCACTTCCAATACAAATTATACAAGTCAGCTTTCCGCCATTAACTGAAGAAGTGAAGAGTAGCTATACCATAGTCTGGCTTCGAAAAACTATCATTTACAGTCAACCTGCTTAGAGAAACTGAAAGAGTGTGCCCCTGTTAACATCTTTCACTGCTTACCTTAGCATGTATGCTAGCCTCTACGCCAAATTATCTTCAATTCTTGATTATTTTCAGTGCACACATTCTGGTTTCCTACGGTATAGTGGGGGCAGAGCATAAACTAGCAATATCAACTATATGATATGATGGTGAACCTTGTAAATAAAGTCAGGGGCGTTAGGTTTGAACCTTACAAACCAATAGACCACATAATGGACAAGATATATTTTTTCCCTCAGATGTGGGGAGCTGGGGGGTAGATCTGTCAAACCTTACAAACTCCACCACTGACATAATTCATCACGACGCACCAAATTATACTTTACTTCTCCCGATTCCTTGATGATTCTGATTGTCAATAAACTTGATTGCCATAAGTTTTCTCATATTAAATTACTTTAATTACGCTAGCATGTATAAGAAGTAATTCTATTTTACTCTAATTAGACAAACATGGATAAGAAGTAGTTCCAAATTTTCGATATGTAGCATCTAATCAACAAGGACAGCTCGGTCTAGTGCAAGTAAAAAAGAGAGCACTTACTGTAGGAGTATCTGCTTCTGTGTAACCACATGAACTAACAACCAGGGTCACTCCACTAACATCTGAAATGTTACTGAGAGTCACCACAAATTCAACACTATTGCAGTTTGAAGGAGCTCTCCAGTAGGAATGCTGAGGTCCTGAATCCAGAGGTGCCAACAAAGACAAGGGAGGTGCGGCTCCAGGAGCTGTTTCCACCTTTCATAAATCATAACATAACAAAGAAACGAAATAAGATATTTACATCAGTACTATGTCTCTTGCAAATCAACTAAAAGTCAAAAATGCATGCAAAAAAAAACGGAAACCTATACAAATAATTTTGCTTTTTTTTTAGCAAGGAAATATGGAGAAATAGGCTGGTATACTTTGTTTAACTCGTCGACAGAGCTAAAAATAGATTTCTTGGGTCTTTAATATTAAGTGGGTGTACCGTACCTCACACTACTTCGCAAAAATTAGCCATATACTGGCTTGCAAAGCTGGCCCATTTTTTGAGATTATGAAGTAGCAATCATTTAATGCAATTATCGACAAAATTTTCATTTATTAATAAAGGGGAAGACTGTATACATCCGACCCCCCTTTACCTCGCTATTTGCGGGAAACCATGAGGCACTAGGGTAATGTTGTTGACAGGTTGTAGAATCACGATGATAAAGGAAACAATGACCCAGTGATTGACTTATTTCACACAAGCTGAATAAATGAATTCAGTGTAAAGCTGCAAGCATGGAGACTGAAACATCGACCCCCTCTGTCATCCTACATATACGAGTATCTTATTAATGTTATAAGCAGCAAGAGGTATAAAAACTTCAGCAACTCTTTTTAGCAGAATAAACAATCAGGAGTGCAAAACATCTACTCCAAATCCAAATCGCCTCATAAGTTGTCACGTTCAATGTTGTCAACTAAAAGTACCAACACTTTACTCTCAGAACCTCTTGGAAATAGCATCTAGATTGATTTGAAATTGCAATCAAAGCAACAGAAAAGACGGGTTGAAAAATTACATATTCAGAGTTCAGACTTTACATATAATATTGTTTCTAAAAAATAAAGTTTGAGCTGGGAGGAAATTAAAATAAGAACTCACCGAATATAAAAGGCTCGCAAATGGGAATTCAGCAAGTGACTCTTCCCCGTTGACTAAATTTCCCATAAAATCGCTTGAATCCAGACTTCCCGAAGGTTTGCAACTGTCAGCAGCAGCATCATTCAAGGAAAATCCATGGACAAGATCTAATGCGGTAAAAGTAGCAGTATCAACGCGGCTGCTTCTTCTAGAACTCAGTAAGACACGGACATAGTCAAGCACAAGTGCATTGAGCACAACATCACTACAGCATTGTTTACACATGATCCCTTCAGACATGATGGAGCTATTATTAGTATAAACATCAGCTTTACTGCCGTGGCTAGAACCCCCACGTCCTGAAGCACCATTAGAACTCAAAGACCCCCTTGTACTATAACTCGCAAGCAAAAGAGCTCCTTTTCCGGCACAACAAATTTTACAAACTTTCCGCCCACAATGAGAACACACAAAGTGAGCTTTTGTAGATTCCGCTGATGACTCCGAAGATGCCACAGGTACGGGGTTGTCCACACGTACCTCACATATGTCACCGCTGCAAGTCTCCCAGAAATCCAAAACATTCCAGAAATCAACAGGATCATCAACTCTTTTGTCGAGACCAAAAGATGCCGTGATTTTATCTTCAAGAGCTGCATGTCCAACCATTGCTAGACTATTCGCTACTCTGCACAATTTCAACATGTATAGATCATCAAGCATAAGATTAGGGTTTATAGAAGCTGGGTCTGTCCCAACTGCCAACAGTGCCCTATCTCGTTCTGCAGCAGACAGATTGAGCCGGAGCCGTTCAATTTCAAGCTTCATGGCTTCCATGAAATTTATCTTCTCTACCTGCATTGAATTAATAAATGAAGAAGGCTAAGATGCAGCTTCTTTTTTTCCTTTTGTTAAGCAGACAGGGCTAAATAATTTGTTTATTTAGGAGACATGAAGGAAACAACAGTATGACATGGTTTGGGTTTGTTTCACTTTAGGGAAGAACTTTGAGTACGTAACGCTAATGAATTCAAATAAAAAGCACTTTATCGATTCAATACTCAACGAACTGCCGGACTCTGTTTCTAAGAACAATTCAAGTGAAGGATCGGCCTAACGAACCCAGAATTACGCAACCGTCAGAAACAATATAGTTCTTTCATCCACTAATAGAGTTCCTACTTTTGTGGGCACAAGTAGTAAGAAACCAAGTACACATGTGGAGGAAAATGGAGGATGTGGGGTCATACATCACATTGACCAAAAATAACAAATAAAAGAGAAAAGGTTTCATGTAGAAGCTTCAAATGTGGACATTCTAAAATAAGAAGTAAGAACATTATTAGTAAACGGAAAGAATAGTAGTTCTATGGTTTGAAGAAGACTTGTAACAACAATAAGAGATTTAGCTATGCTTAAAGGACAATGACCTAAAGGTAACCGCTAGTCATATGCAGAGGAGAAAATGATGTTTTGAACATTGATACTTGGATGTTCTGAAAAAACATGACCAAAGAGAAAGAGTGGTAGCAGTTTAAGTACAGTGAACCGATTTAACTGTGACACGCATAAACAAAGACACCGAAAATATGATATAGGGTCAGATCATCCAGGTAATTTCACACTAGTGACTGGTCACTGGACTGAAGTTAAATAATTTTGAGGTGGAAAAGAAGATTTTTGCCTAATAGCGTCACGCGACAGATACACTTAGATAATAAGTTATCGGAGCTTAGTTAAACGGGTGATTATAAGAGAGAATTCATTAAAATTTGGACTCAAAATATTGAAATATTGCCAGTCCATTGAACCGAACTCAAATTTATTGGTGCAAACAAAAACGATTATGAACAACACTAATTGCTATTCAAAATAAAAAAAATGTCAGCACTATGCATACTCATTGTTACAGACTCACTTCACTGTATTGCCCATAAAAGTTAATAAGCGAAATCCAGTGTTCAGAATTCAGCGAACATTCATCGGTAATGAAATCATACCAGCCTTAAACGAGTCAAATTTTACATTTCCTTGATGTCCAGTCATTTATATCCTAAAATAACTAAACACGTGATTGATTGAGAACGGAGAACATAGCAGGACATAAGAGTATGTTCATATGCCTTTGTAAGCCTTGAAAAACTGCTACCATAGATAATAACATATAAACAATTCATTTCTGCAACCCTAATAACCAGTTATCAACGCAATAATCTGATACATACGTACCTTCTTGGAACCAGTCAGGAACTTTAAGCATTCAATATAATGATTGGCCCCATTGTGAGACGGTTTCACATCGAGAGATGAAGAGGAATGACAACCATTGTTTTCATCATAGTGCTCACTCACTGGATTATCCAGGGAACTAAGTAAATCCTTGCTTTCGTTATCCAGCTTCTCAACCGCCGGTCGAGTGATGAGATCTGAAGGAGTCGTTTCTCCCGTTAGCAGGTCTAAACAATTGTTGGACGAAGAATCATGTACAGAATGTACTGTAGATTGCACATTTTCACTGGACTTGCCAGAGACTATAGTTTTTGTTTGTTTCTGGCATTTTTTTGCCTTCTCACGTAAACTTGCACCAAGCCCTTCATTAGCGAAAATATCTTTCCAAGGAAGTGGCACCCCAAGCACTTCAACCTACAGGCGAAAACCAGTAAAATAAAAAAGTATTACAAATGGAGTTCAAAGAGACTAATATAATATGACAACAGTGTTATTATGACATTTTTTCAATGAAGGTGCAGCCACAATAGCAAATGAAGGTCATGAAGTCAGAAAGAAATAGGAAATAATCTGAGTTTTGTACTTATGGTCTACCATTCAAACTTCATCTCATTATGCTTAATCGATTGCAATTGATTATATTACTAATCTGCATGCTTCATATTGTATGCAAACAATCTAGATAAATCAGAGAGCCAAATACACACAAAAAAGGTCAATCAGAGAGCTAAACACCTAAACAGGCACAAATATTCAAGCAGGAAACATACTCTCAAACAAAGCGTAGAAAAACCCTCTAATGCAAATCCTGTCAACTCTCCATCTTAACGCGTTCATTCCATAATGAGGTCTACATTTATTGTAGTTAAAAGATTATCACTGCAAAAATACAACTTCAGATTTGTACTATTTCAGTATAAAAGATCAGCCTATTTCGCCTCTTGGCTAACCAAGAATGAATGTGTCACTAATAACACGAAGAAATTAAGAAATTGATACTTTATAAACTCAACCTGCAATCACTTCACATATTTACAAAGTAAATGATAATCATGAATTTTCTCAAAGCTGTTATTTACCTCACCAAGAGTTAACGGAGTTTTTCCAGAAACTGAAGGGTAGAATAACAGGGTCACAACGCGAGTCAGGAAGTCTACTTCTCCCTCCAATTCCTCAAAATCATACAGCAAAGAGAGATTTGAAGCATGAGCACCATTAAGACGTGCACCAGCACCTGTCACAGCCATATCTTCTGAACTAACTGATCCAGGTAAGGATATTAAAATCTTTGTTCCATTTGCACATTGAGGTATTGAAGCACCCTGAAATAGAGCTTAAACATAATGAGATTAACAGCTTGTCTGAACAGATCCAAAGAGTTTGCAAGTAATACTCCCTCAGTTTTGTTTTATATATTGTCTTAGGATGTTACACAAGAATAAAGTGGAAATATTAAAATACGGAGTACTATTCATGTATAATAATTACTCTTTGTATGAAGTCTTATTTGAAACATAGACATTAGCATTGGTTTGTAAAATAGTACATGGCAATTTACAATAGGAGAGAGAAGTTCAGGGGAAATGAAAAACGGCAAATGAAACAAAAAAAAAGCATTTTGTTTCTGAAACAGCTTATAAAATGAAACCCAGTGGGGCAGGTGTTAATTAAAGGGCACCAAAGGGGTGACAACCATATATGGGAGGCAATGTATGCATAAAAGGATGTTATAATAAACATTAACTCCACACACAAAAGAAAAACTGACACTCTGACAGGATGAATTTCTCGTTATGTTTACATAATACTAATGATTGCTCACAAGCATTGATCTTGCCAAACAATTAGTGTCCAAAGTGTTCAATCAAGCAAATAAGCTGAGTAACCCATCCAATAAGTGAAAGTTTTTTCTTCCTCCACCAACCCTCTCTCCTCCGCCGAGGATGTTGGATTTCTGACAACCAACTATTGAATAAAAACAATTTCATGCCTACCTTATTTTCATTTTATGTACAGGAAACATAAATATTGTACTCTAACAACAAGAAAAACCGAAACAAAAGTTAATCGAAGAGACACGGTCATAGGCTTAACAAGCGAGTGAATTTGGAATATGTTTCAAAGGACTTTATCAATGAGTGTCTACATATTGGTGTTCCTCCTTACTAGATATTCTGAATGAGATATAACTAACCTCCACGACAAGTTTAAGTCCATCCAGGTCTCGACCTGTTCTCACATCAACCGATGCAGGAAAAGTCATATCATCAGACCCATGTGAGACAGTGAGAAGAAGCTGACAAACATGGCATGGCTGACTAAGGTGAATGAAAAGTTCAACTACATCAGCATCCTGAGGGCAAACCTGTAACATTAATTTTGATCAAAAATAAGTTTAATCCTAAAACAACAATTAAGTCTAATGACATACTCAGTATCATCCAAAAGAAGAAAGAAATTATTCAGGGAAGCCAAACTAATGTTGCCTTTGCAAGTAAGAGAACATACCCAAACCAAATCTTTTTTCTTTAAACTCAGAAGATCAGAACCATCACCAGAATTTGGAAAAATGCTTGGAACAGGCTTAAGAAAGCAAGCTGGAAGCCGTGACAATACCTGAGATAAACAGGTTTCTGAATAAAAAGACAAATTAAAGCAATAAGGCAACATTCAATATTTTGTTTATCACAAATTCTCATTTAAGACGGGCCATTTTCGTCTTAAGCTTAAGACGGGGAAAATGTCGCCATTTTGTAATAAAACGTGACCACTTAACGACAAAGTGTTGTAGCTAGTGTTACAGTTAAAACTGTTATGGTAACTTTTCATCAAAAAGTAGTCACATTTTATTGTAAATGGGTCACATTTTCTCCGTCTTAAGCTTAACACGAAAAAGGGTCATCTTACGGGAGACTTATAGTATGTTTATAGCCTTAACATGATTCAAAACATGAAAGCATACCCATAATAAGAAGTCCAAATAGCAATAGGACAATCTCCTTTGAAATGAATTTGAGTGAATATAGAACACTAATCCGAGATACCATAATTTCGTGACACACATGCCTCTTATGAAGCTAGAGCTCCTTCCTACTGCACTTCAGGGTTTTAACTAGACTGTTCACAGATTCTAACGGTCTGGCCCGCATTCAAACTTCAAAGATGCCAATTTAATACAATTGGCAATAACTTTTGCGGGTGCAAGGACAGTAATAATAAAACTGCTTGAAAGACCACCATAAGGGGTAAACTGGAAAAGTTTAACACTTAGTGCTAACTGAAAAATGTATTAGTATAATAGCATACATCAAGCAGCATATGTAGGGGGGGAAAAAAACACAAATAGATTCACCAATATAATAACCAGAAGAATTAAATAAATCAAAACCTAGCAATTTCCATAGAATATATAAACTTCAAAAGACTGCTTACATGCAAAGGAAAAAGGCTAACTGAGGGAAAGGCCTTAAAGAGTCTCATCCCAAGAAACATCTCCAGCTGCTTTTGGCGAGAACTATCAACAACAGCATTTTTGTATCTTCTCAGAAGACTTATCTTCACATTTTGTGCTGCAGCTAATTGTTTAAACTTGCTACCGTCATCGTTAAATATATTGAGTATTTGGCTATGCATAGCTTCAGAACCAGTGTAAAGTGTTGCATGTATATCCCCCGCAGTTAAAAACATATCTGAAAGTATAGCCACAGGTGATAAAATTGTTGACTTCTTAAACTCCTCAAAGGCCATATCAAATCTTTTCCATGGTTTATCTGGACATGGGTGTTTCCATGTAGTTGTCTTGGTGTTATGATCAATAAAATAAGTCTTTCCCGTTACGGAATCTGATCGTTGTTCCCAGCCTGGTGGAACTGGGGCCGTATATCCACTGTAATTATCCACTGATCTATTATCATGTGCTATATCACTGTCAAGAGATATACCCAGCCTTCTACATTGCTCTACGTATACTTGTAAAGCACCAAAATAACTAGCAGCATTTGTTCTATCCAAAGAATCAGCGCAATTAAAGCGCAGAACTCCATTTTGCCGTGATCTTAAGCAAAATGCACCCTCAAACTCATCAGTGCAGATGACTTCCCCTCTACAATTGCCTATGCACTCGCGTGAAAATAGGTAATCCCCTTCAGTTATCCCAATGGCTGTCGTTGGACCTTTGAGGAGTTGCCAAAGGCCTTCAATTGTTTGCTGCTCACCCTTCAACTTAACGCTTGCATGCCAGTCATAATTGATTAAAACAAGTCTAGCAGAAGGCACCTTCCCAGATGATTTAATAAAATGTAAAGACTCCTCAAAATGCTGAACCAAGATAGACTCAGATTTACCTTCACCCTTCCTTAGCAAGTTCATGCACACAATTGGGACCAAAGGGTTCTTCTTCTGAGTCTCACCGTCAGTCAAAACAAAATCTCGGGCATCATATCGATTGCTCAACCTTTGGTAGTATTCTGCACTTCCTCTGTACGGATCATGTTCAGCGACATATATCTCTGCCTCGGCTGCAGTCATCTTTAGTTCGGCGCCCCACCAGATGGGGATAGAACCCCTCCGCCAAATGTATGTACTGAAAGGAACACTCTGGCCAGTTCTTCTAGGGACCCAAACAAGTTGTTCACATTCAACTTCATTTCCTGTCAAATTTTAGTATGACACAATATAACCTTGTAAGGACAGCATACTGATTAAAAATGCAGAGATTAGTTTAAACAAACGAGGAGTTATTTCATAAGCTTTATACTGGGCAAATCAAATTGAATAAGCAGAATACAACAAGTAAAACAACTTCTTCTGAACAATTTTCAAAGTAAGAAAACCCAAAACTAATATAGCAAATGATGGGTAGATCCATCTGGACTCTAAAACCTAAGACCAAAAACTAATTCTCACTTGATCAATTGAAATTCTTTTGAATTCTTCCTTAATCAATTAAACTTCTCTCTTTCCACATGAAAAGAACTATACATCATGAAAACGGCAGCCCACCACAATGCTTCAAGTTTCAAAATTTAAAGGTGTAAGGTGTACCCACTTTTATTTTACCTGCGCCAAAACATGAATTCAATCCCCTTGCCAGATATCTAGTACCAGGATGCAGTCTGCTTCGGCGAGCAATAAGAGCGAGAATACCTTCTTGCTGACCTAAGCTCCCAAAGGTCCGACATTCTGCAAAACCCTATGGCCAACAGAAAGTCAGAGAGTAATTTAATAACAGGTCTAAAAACCATGCTAATTGCTTTTGATATAAAAACAGGAGATGCAACAGATGCAAGAACGAAAAATTTTCAGCAACGCATGATATAACAGAAGATGAGTGTCCAATCACAATAGGCTGAGGATAGAAATTCACCATAACGAAATTTACAATAAAAGGAAAAGAGATTAGAGATCAATGTCACCAAAAGAACATACACGCACTAAAAGAGGGGGGTGGAAGACGTATCCAGAAAAACAAACTTCAGCAAATGGTAAAGCACATCCCTCTAAACAACATCCTCCCCTTACCTTCCTCTTCTCTGCTAGCAGTAATAAAAACAATTCCAATGGGGATATGAAGACAATGGAAACTTAACCGCATCAAAAAGGCAAAGCTGCTGCGTAGCACAAGCGTATTGACTAAACATTGAGTACACGTTGTTTGAGAATCTGATCTTATTCAGAAGCATTATCACAACACATAAAAACATCAAGTTGGTTCGATCCTCTCTAAGAGTTGCATAAGCAAATCCGTAAGCAAAAGCACATACCACAGGGGTATTAACAGAGAATTGAAGATTTGGGAAAATGAGAAGTTATGTTAGAAGTGTGGGATACCATATTCTCAATATGACATCAAGAAACCTTGATAGAGATTACACGAGACAGAACCTAAGGTAGAGACCTGAGGCGTAGACTTAAGCAAAAACATCATTGCACGATGAGAGAATGTCATTTTGATGGCAATCGAAATAAATATATATAAGTTAAATAAACCTGTAGCAGATTGACACAGTGTTGAGGAAGCCCAATGATCTTGAAGGAAGACGCTAACCATCCATTCCAAATGAATTCATCATCAGGCTGATCCAAGGGCCTTCGACTAGGAAATGGCCTACTTATGTCCCTTGTCTCACAGAAGTAATGCTTCCCATCAATTTCGAGGATCTCCGGTAGTTCTAGTATACTCTTAACTTCTCCTTTCCCAAGAGCTTGAGGATTCTGCAGTGGGATTTTAATCCACCTACTCTCCACTACCGTATAAATGCAACCACCGCCAGGCAAATTTGGAACGGTGGCAGCCACTTTCGTAGCAACTAGGAGTAAGCCCAAATTTCCTAGGGCTGCATAACCTAAGATTGCCCTGGCGTATAAAGTACTCTTGCACGGCCAATTTGACCCATTTGTGATAAAATCTACAGCTTCACGTTCAGACTTAAATACATCAACCCCACGCTTCCCAAAATACTGCAGGGCTCCAGTCGTAGGATCAACATAAATTACTTGTGTGTCAACTCTGGAGTACAGGCTAACAATAATATATACTTCACCCGAATCCAAGGTAATAACAACAGTAGATGTATCCCGCGAACTACCACCTACATGCATGAGAAAACCATGGAAAGCCATAGACCACATATATTAGACAACAGCAAGGGGCGTGCTAAATAAATCCAGCTACTGAAGAAGTTCCTATTAAGGTAGCTTAAATGAACAATAACTTCAACAAAAACTTTACCACCAAAAAGGGACACGACACAGTTTTAGGGTCCCTCCAAGCTTTTAATCAATTGAAAATGAAAGTTACAACTTCTCTAGAAAGGGTCAATTTAATGAGTATATCCCAGCACAAGTATCACTAAACAAACGAAAGAGCAGAGGATTTCAAACTCTTGAACAAGAGTAAATGCTACTTATATAAGAAACGTGAAAAAGGCTCCAGTTGATGAACACTTGGAACTTTAGTCACAAAATATGTTGAGTCTAGCACTAACTTCGGATAATTTTATGATCCTACTACATTGGGGTCATTGTCATTATCCAACCCCAAATAATGTTTAAGCTATAACATTTCAAGAAGGCATAAACCAGAACATGGTAAAATTGAAACCATAAAGAAGGAAATGGCACCACAACGAAGAGTGACGTCAAACATGATACTACGTTACTATCTATCTCCTTCCCACTTTATTATCCCCGTTGGACTTCTTTGATTATCAGGTTCTTAAAAATATTAACAGAAACAATGTGCAAAAAATGTCGACTTTGTTCTATTAAAATAAACAATTTCAATATCATTATTGTAAGACGTTTTTAGTAATGTATACTTTGAGAAAATATTGGTCAAAATTAATATTGTTTGATCACTTAAGTCATGGGGGGCAATATAAATGTGATGGTTGACGTCTTAAATATTGGTTTTCATCATGATATAATACTTAATCGTTATGATAGAATAAAGCAAAATGACTCTCTAAATTGGTTACGCCTTCTTTACATTGTAAAGTTGTAGTCTCTCGATGCCATTATCGACGCAGTTTTCATTTCAGGGCCTCTAGAAGTAGCCACTTTGTGTTGCTAGCACAAAGGTAAGGCCACATACATCCTACCCCCTTGCTCTGCAATTTGTGGGAGTTTTTTTGACACTGGGGCAGTGTTGCTATTGTCGTTGCAGCCTCATCACGGAATCACAGTTGCACCATGAATGCAACTCTCAACACGGGGTCAAGGTAACCTTCAAAACTTTACGACCCTATTGGCTATTTCAATGTAACATCACAACTAGATTTGATGTCGCGGACAAACAAACTTTCCCATACCATACTTTTATCAATGAAACATGGATCAAGTAACACTATTAAAGCTCCAATAAATCCATCAATAGAAATACTCCCTACGTCCCGGTCATTTGTTTCACTTTGCTTTTGGCACAAAGACTATGGAGGCAGGAAACATGCCTAATAGAGAAAGGTAAACAAATGAACGAGACCCAAAAATGGAATAGGTAAACAAATGACCAGGACGGAGGGATTAAATACAGGGCACAATTCACAATCACATACAATAAACTAGATATTACAACTATTGATCAAAAATCACAAATCATAACAGAAACAACAAAAACAATAAATTTAAGCAGGTACCCACCTCGTGATTCCATGGGGTATCACCAATCAAGCTCCAACTTCATTGAAATCTGCAGAAATTAAGCATTTAATTGACCCAAAAAAGTAGCAATTTTTGATAATCACATAATAATTAATCTAAAGAAAAATAACCTGCAATTATTGGAAATTAATTGGGGGAAAAACAGCATTTGCCCAGATCAGACCGTGAAAATGTATGAAGATTGAAAGAGTAATTTAATGATGTAATTGGGTTTTTTTATTGTTAGTTGAAATGTCAAAGGAAATGGTGCGAAAATTGTGATTTGAACTTGTGTTGATTCTACTGGGATCTTATTTTGCAGGCTCAGTCGTGGGAAAAAAAAAATGAAGCCAAGGGGTGGTTTGCAAAGGAGTGCTTAAGGGCGTAGCGACCGTAGACGAGTCGATCCAAGCTCTAGCTCGGATGGTCTCAAGAGAGTTCAGGATTGATTTGGCCGAGCTCGAGGCGAGGGTTGATCAACCCGATTATATGGGCTTGGTGAACGGCCCACATCATTTACATCTCTAAATTGTGTACGGCAGCGTTTTACTAGCACAATCCATGACCCTTTATGGCACGACACGGCATGCAACGAACCACGTGACGTGCCCATGGCCTCTATCTTCGCAAAATCATTGTGGACGCCAACACAACACGGCGCATTAAGGCACGAGCCACTGACTTCCCGCATTAGACACGACACATATTTCCAATAGTAGTTTCCTCAAAAAGTCCAAAACGATTTCTAAAAGTTAAGATAGTGGGCTGTCACATAGGCTAGTACGCCTAGATTGCCCAAAAAGAGAAATCAATATTAGTGGGTCGAGCGAGCACACCCAATTGCATGCAAATTCTCAATTTACAGCACAAGAGACGCGAAAAAACCATTTAAAAAAGTTCAATGGCTAAAAAGAAAAAAACAACCGAGCGTGAAACAATCTAAACCAACATTTTTGTTAGGGGGTGATGGTGCATACCAATATACCATCCCTTTGTGTAACTTACAACGATTTTAACTTGTAAGCAAGACTCATTGAAATAAATTATTTCAATGTTTCTAAACTTTAGTTTCTTAATTCTTACTCTGTAGTAAAAAAGTTTATAGCAGAGGAATTGCCATTATGCAATGTCAAAACGTGCCATTTGCTCACATCATCAATGGATTGTTAAAAACTCACATATTATCGTGAAAGTAAATCATCTGCCTTTGCCTGAGCAATGCGACATTACCGACATGTATAACCCAACCCGTATTTTAATCTAATATGTATTCTATCTAATTCAATCCAAACCCGACCCAATCCGAATCACTCGAATCCATCAAACATCGAGTGTCTTGACTAGTAGGACCACAAAAATGTGAGGCAGCCAATGAACAGAACCACAGAAGATGAACCAAACAGTACTGATAGGCCAAACGCTTTCAAGCAGCATCATTTGTGATGTTCAGCCATTGACAATACTTGCCTAAAACACAGTCCTTTTC
>JAYMSF010000016.1:0-29270 GCA_036897335.1 Silene vulgaris | reverse complement strand
GGATATGTCATGTCTTCAAGGAGAATTTGTGCCAAATAAATCGGATGAAGTATATAGTAGTACGGTCCTACACAAGATAGTCGTCAGCTGTCAACATGATCAACGTGCCATACTTTACTACCTGTATGACTGTATATATCTAAAGTTAATGTCTTTATTCAATTAATTCTATATTTTCTATGCATCAAGTTGCAAGCCATTAGCACCTTTCATCAATCGTTTTGTGCAGACCAGATGCATGCACTGTCATTTTTTGCTCAACGGTCCCATAATATATTGTTATAATACATTTTAATAATTGAACCATAATGTTTATTAATCAGTTTGACTTCAGCACATTCAACTATGAAAGTCAGCTTATATGGGCTGCCTCGAACAATCCTTTAGCACAAATTCTCATTTAAGACGGGCATATCCTTTAGCCTCTCTTCATTTGCATGAGAAATCAAATTAAACCATGACAATTATTTTTGAGAAAGCAATGAGCTGCACCACCATGTATGTTGTTGTAGTCTTGATGCTATGTCTAACTGCAACAACACCAATATCCGGCCAGCGTCTGGTCGTACCTATAGGAAAACCAGGTTGTCGCGAAAAATGCGAAAACTCGACAGTCAAAATCCCGTTTCCCTTTGGGATTGGTGAGAATTGTTACTACAACCCCTGGTATGAAATTGTTTGCAACAATACTTTATCCACTGTAAAACCATACCTCAAGAAATTCAACCAAGAGGTGTTGAACATCAGCTCTTGTTTAGACAACAATGGCGAGTCATCTTGTTTTGAAGTTGATTTAACTATCCACGTGGCGTCTCACTGGCATAGTGTATGTAACAATGGAAGTAACAACTCTTCACAATTTGTTACTAGCATTGACCTGACCGCTAGTCCTTTTGTCATGTATGATGGTAATTTTTTGGTTAGAGGGTGTTCAGGTCATGCATCAGTAATGAATCGAGACAATGTGGTTGTAGACGGGTGTTCGACAGCTTGTCAAGGCGGGGATCCTTTGGCTTTGATCCGGAATAGTACTTGTGATGGGATTGGGTGTTGTTCGATACCATTTACTAGTGACTTGGGTCAGTTTTATAAGATGGGTTTTTCTAATGTTGCGCGAAATTCTTGTGTTGAGTTCACCATAGGGGACTGGTATGAGCGTCAAAAGATAGTTAAAATCGATAGTGGTGCTGTACTCCCGAGTCAATGGGTATGGAGGGTCCCGAGTTTACCTGGTGGGATGGTGGACTACCCAGATAAGAATCTGGTATGTAGCTCTGTATGTGGTAATAATAGCAGGATTAATGGGTGTGTACTGTGTACTTGTCGACCGCCTTTTCAGGGAAATCCCTACCTTCCTTATGGCTGCCAAGGTTATGTTTTTCACTATCGTCTTTTAATTATTAGCTACTCGTATTAGACTTGGCAACATTGACCCGTTCAGATCCTGTGTTTGGTTGCTGATAGTTTGTTATTATGTTTTTTCGAGAAGATCCTTGCAAACTCGGCACTAACCATCCCCAAAGCTGTAAGAAGCCATTTCTAAGTTGGAGGGCAGTTCTAGGTATGGATTTCTGTCCAATGTTGAATCATTTTAGTTCATACTCGAAAGTCGAAATTTTTGCATAACTGATCAATGTTGTGATTTCCACAGGGCTGAGCATAGGTTTGGGATTAGTGAGTTTGATTCTTTGTGGTTATTGCTTGTATCGTCTTATACGGAGATGGAGGCTTGTGAAGAGAAGAGCTATACATTTCAAGAGAAATGGAGGTTTGTTATTACAACAGCAAATGACATCTACAGAAGGTAATGATGAGAGAACAAACATCTTTACTGCACAAGAATTGAAGAATGCCACGGACAATTTCAATGAAAACAGAATTCTCGGTCAAGGAGGTCAAGGTACCGTCTACAAAGGCATGTTACTTGATGGAAGAGTGGTCGCAATCAAAATGTCTGTAAAATTAGACGAGAGTTTACTACAACAGTTCATCACTGAAGTCGTGATTCTCTCCCAAATCAATCATCGAAGTATTGTGAAGTTGTTAGGGTGTTGTTTGGAGACAGAAGTGCCGTCACTAGTTTATGAGTTCATTCCAAATGGGACATTAGCTCAACATCTCCACAGTCCAACGGAAGAAGGGCACATTACTTGGAAAATGCGCTTGCAAATTGCAGTGGAGACAGCAGAAGCTCTGATGTACCTACATTCTTACTCGACTATGCCTATATTTCACAGGGACATCAAATCCTCCAACATTTTGCTGGATGCCAAGTTTCGCGCAAAAGTCTCAGACTTTGGCACCTCACGAACCATTATGATTGATCAAACCCACTTGAGTACTCGTGTACAAGGCACCTATGGGTATTTGGATCCAGAGTACTTTCAAACACACCAATTTACGGAAAAGAGTGATGTTTATAGCTTTGGAGTAGTCCTGGCTGAACTTTTGACAGGAAAGAAGCCACTTTCTGAAACTTATTCTGATGGCTGGAAAAACCTGGCTGGAGAGTTCTTGAATCACATGGAAACATCTCGTCTGTTTGACATTGTTGACAGTCGAATACTCGAGGAGGCCGACAAGAAGGACCTGGTGGCTGTTGCTAACCTTGCAAAGAAATGCCTAAACATAAATGGAAAACATAGGCCTACTATGAAAGATGTTGCTAGTGCATTAGAAGAGATTAGATCAGGGAGGTCTCCTTCTGTAGTAGATTAAGTTTACCTATGGACTGATTCGAGTATTGAATTCAGTCATTTACTGTGGTCATTCGAGTTTAAACAATTTCATTACGATTTTTCCATAATATATCTCAGTTAAATTTTATCGCGTTCCCATTTTTCACTTTTCTTTTCTATATGCTTCATTTTAATTTGACGGTTTCAGATGATAATTCATATTAGTCGAACTCAGCGACCATAAGTCAAAGTTGTCCGACTGCGATTTAGCAGCCTCCAATCAGAAGTCACACACGCATCAATATTTGTTGACTGTAAAATAAGATCTGGTCCCACAACATGAGCAAAAGCAGAATCCAAGCTGTCTTTTTTTTCATTTTTTCTGATATTCAACGTGCCCTAGTTGCAATATTGAATCATATATTGTATTAATGTTTTGAATGATTGGATAATCTTTCAACTTCTTTGACTTCGCAGAAACTTCCATGGAAGTAAACATAAGAGGCTTCCTGTGAGGAGATTAGGAGAAGACAAGTTCTTGCTCACTTCATATCTTCTATATCGAAAAATCAGAAACTAGCTTTCGCCTGTAACGACATTTAACATGTTATTACGGAGTTGAGCTGGTAGACATTGACGTCTATTATGGTGTTCAGTGTGTTCTTTAAATAGCGTAAATTGTAACCGAGGCGCATAAAGTCTCCTTAGTCCTTACACCCTTATCAGAAAAATGATGATTTGCAGCATATTGCCGAAGTTATTCATGGTGATCTGGCTGGTTCAAGTAGCAGTATCAGTGGATACTAGTATACCAATTGGAAGACCGGGTTGTAGTGAAAACTGCGAGAACTCACCTGTCAAAATTCCATATCCATTTGGAATTGGTAAGAACTGTTACTTCAATCCATGGTATGAAGTTGTCTGCAACACTTCTTCAGGTAAACCAAAGCCTTTCTTACATAAGTTGAACATTGAGGTGTTAAACATAACTAGTTGCCTAGACAAACTTTCATGTCCGAAAATTTGGCTTACTATGGAAGTGTCCTCTTCTTGGCAAACAAGTTGCAACAGTACTAACCCGAGTAATTCTTCTTCTGGGGTTGTTAGTACTGTCAATTTTCAAGGAACCCCTTTTCGATTTTCCGAAAACAATGTGTTTTTAGTGAAAGGTTGCTCAGGGCATGCCAATGTGATGAACAGTACAAACAGTATAGGTGGGTGTTCTACAACCTGTCAAGGTTCATCAGAAAATAAGATAAGCGCATGTAATGGACTTGGATGCTGTTCAGTTTCGCCGACTAAAGAAGCTGATTTTTACCAAATAGGGTTTAGTAATCAAGTGAGTAATTCTTGCTTTGATGTTGGATTAGTGGATTGGCATAAACAAGACAAGATCATTCAACAGATTGGGAGTATAGAATCTTTTCCAACTTTGCTGTACTGGGACCCTCCGGCGTTACCAGGTGGTGCGGCCGCGTATCAGAATAGCAGGTTTTTTTGCAGGTCTTTTTGTAGTGAGGGTGTATATGTGAATTGTACTGTCTGTACTTGTGCTGATCCTTATGAAGGAAATCCCTACATTCCTTATGGTTGCCAAGGTAAGCTTCTGATATCATTGTTGTAGTATGAGTTACTCGCTCTGTCTCGATTTTTTTTGGCTTGATAGCAATTTAACTATCTGTGTTCATCTGTTTGTAGATCCTTGCAAAGTTGGCTCAAAACATTCCCACAGTTGCAACAAACAAAAGTGGATTGCAGTCCTAGGTAACCTTGATTACGGCTCATCACGTTGATTTGCTCAGATTATAGTTTACGCTTGAATGATTCTAAACCCGGATTATTTCATATCTGATTTTTGTAGGTGTTGTAGTATGTTCAATAGCAGTGATCATACTCTTTTGCTGCTACTGCTTGTATAAGCTGTTAAAGAAGCGCCATCGAGTCAGGAAAAGATCTATACATTTCAAGAAAAATGGTGGTCTACTATTACAACAGCAAATGACTTCAACAGAAGGCGCGATTGACAGAACAAAGGTTTTCACTTCTTCTGAGTTGCAGAAAGCAACTGATAACTTTAGCACGAATAGAATCCTCGGACAAGGAGCTCAAGGTACAGTCTACAAAGGGATGCTTCTTGACGGAACAGTTGTCGCGATCAAGAAGTCTAAAAAGGTAGAAGAAAGCCAGTTAGAGCAGTTCATCAATGAGATAGTTATCTTGTCTCAGATCAATCATCGCAACATTGTTAAACTACTTGGATGTTGCTTAGAGACTGAAGTTCCATTGTTAGTTTACGAGTTTGTCTCAAATGGGACACTTGGTCATCAAATTCATAGTCCTAAAGACGAGTTTCATATGACGTGGAACACCCGCTTGCAAATTGCAGTAGAATCGGCTGAAGCTTTAACCTACCTGCATTCTTATTCAGCTATGCCTGTCTACCACAGGGATGTCAAATCCGCAAATATCCTTTTGGATGATAAATTCAGAGCAAAAGTCGCAGACTTTGGTACTTCAAGAACAATTATAGTCGATAAAACCCACATGACCACTTGTGTGCAAGGTACACTCGGGTATTTGGATCCCGAGTTCTTTCAAACCCACCAATTTACTGAAAAAAGTGACGTCTACAGTTTCGGAGTAGTACTTGCAGAGCTTCTAACCAGCCAGAAGTCACTGTCTCCAATGGGCTCTGGCGGGTTCAAAAGCATAGCAGTTGAGTTCACTCTCCACATGGAAACAGGTCGTTTACTCGACATTGTAGACAGTCAGGTACTGGAAGAAGCTAGCGAGGATGAGGTAAATGATTTTGCTAATATCACATTAAAATGTATGGATTTGAACGGGAAACAAAGGCCTACAATGAAGGAAGTAGCGAGCGCACTGCAAAAGATTAGATCTTCCAATGTATCTTCCGCAATAGAGAAGGGCATTGAAACAAAGCAGGACGACGAGGTTACAGCGTTCAGTAAGATGCCTGATAGTTATGTCAGTTCAAGCACATTTGGTTCAGAGTTTGGTACTGATGCTTCTTTCTCAACTGTTGATATTGAGTCAATTGTGAGTTAATTTTAGCTTCCATTGTTTCGTAAATGTACGAATACACATTTCATTTTCGCGGTTGAATGGAGCCAAAGGCTCAATATTCTTTCTTTTTACTATCTACAAGTCGTTTTTTGGTCGTGATTTGATTGAATAAGTTAAAATGATTCACTAAACTGCATACGCTTCTTTTTATGTGCGATTTAAAACTTATTCACAACCGTTAGGTTTCGCATATCATTTCTTTGCTAGTCACAGTAGTCCTTAAAGTCATCCAAATAGTCGATCTTGACGATCTATAAGCAAGGAAGAAATGACTGAGACGGGCAAATAAGGAAAACGTAAAGAAATAATCGACAAACAAAATAAAACAAATCGGATACGAAAATGTTGAAGATAAGATTAGAATCAAATATATAAAACTCAGTTTATCTTAATCCTGAGAGCAAACCCATAAACCTGAACATGTAGAAAAATGAGGAGATTGATGAATTGCAGGTAACAGAGAACGTGGAGAACAAGAGAAGATGCCACCAACATTGGAGACTGCATTTTATGGGGACACGTGTTTACCGTAACATTTACCCTGCGATTGGACCGTTGTTTGTTAATTTGCTGTTTTGTTAGTTGCACATCTCCCTTTGCCTTATATAATGATTGTCATATTATTGCTTAAAATTTCACTCAAACTAGTCATCAAACAAAGTTAAACTGTGGAACTTGAGGTTGGAATACAGAGATTACATCATGCAGGTACTGTCTTGGTTCCGGTCATTTGTTTACTTATTCCATATTTGGTGTCTGGTTCATTTGTTTGTCTTTCTATATTAGGAATGGTTCTAATGAGTGATTTGATTTGCGACATCCATTATTGTCTACTTGTCATTCAATACCGTAGCTGCAAATGATCCTTTCCTCTTTTCTGGGTTGTTGTGTCAAACGTCAAAACCAAAGGTAAACAAATGATCAAGACAGAGGAGTACCTAGTCTGCTAAGTTAATGTTTACTCCGTATTACTTTTCTCATATGGTTGTTGCCACGTAATCTTTCATATGGTTTAATCTAAAAACTAGATGGGTAGTTTTGATTCGAACCTAAAACCTAATACGGCTCGTGTCAACACCTTGCTTGAACACTAGGACATCTTAAGTTATCAGTCGGTGGGCATATTATGCCTCGTGTTAACACGTTTCTTAAAACACTAGATTAAGACATCTTCATTTATCGGTTAGTTAACGTTGTGGACACTTAGGGCAATTATTTGGTTCTAAATTTGGGTTAAACAGGCACACAAAAGACAATCAACTTCTGAAGACCATGCTGATTCTTTGAAACAAAAGGTAGCGGATTGATCTCTCCCCAACAAGTTTTTAGGGTTTCGCAAAAATAAGATCATACTCCGTATATAATTTCGTTCATACCATGCTTCCTTGTAGGATGTTGAACAAGTCCTAGCAGAAATTAAGGTATTACTCTACAATATATAGTACTCCCACCGTCACAATCATTTGTATCTTTGATTAAAACAACCCTTACAGAAAATAAAAATGGTAAACAAATGATTAGGACGGAGGGAGTAATAACCATAGTATGAAAAACTCCTTATTATGTGAATTTGAATGCACTGTTGATCAAATTTACTTTGTCAATGTTTCCACTAATTAGAAAAAGAAATCAAATCGAGAAGACGACGTGGCTTCTGCAGGACTTAAGGTACTGCTGCCACTATACCCTATACAGTCATATAGTAGCTTCAACGGAGGTGTGTCTTGTTAGTATCTCACACCTTTCGGTTGATCTTTGTTCGGGTGCAGAGTGTCGGACAAACTCTTGATGTCGATGATGAAGGGGAAGTTGAAGTGGGTAAAACGGTCAGTGCACTAAAACTGCGGTGAATTAATTAAATTTTGCCTTACCACAGGAAATCTAAAATAATTCCGTCTTCACAGAGAGAGGACGGAGAGATATCTCAAGCAGATGAACGAGAAGACGAAAATGAAGAAGAGGAGCGCCCAAAGTGGCGAGTCAGCCATGGATCTCACATGGTTCGAGGGAAATTGGATCATGGCATGGAGGACTGCCTTGTTGCTAAAAGGCGCAGAATGAACGGCAATGAGCTTGGCTTGTACGCCATCTTTGACGGGCATGCAGGTCGTGATGTTGCTCAATATCTGCAGCACCATCTTTTCGACAACATGTTACACCAAGTATCTACTTCGAACTCTTAAAGTTAATTTTCTGTCTGCCGCCCTTCATTATGTTGTACAACTTCGTTTCTTAACCAGTTCTTTACTTTGTTGGGTAGCCGGACTTCTGGGAGTACCCAGAAACAGCGGTGAGAAAAGCATATAAAGAGATAGACGAAAAGATAATAGGCAAAATAGCAGGCTGGCGAGGAGGATCCACAGCCGTTACTGCTATTTTGATCAACAGAGAAAAACTCATTGTGGCCAATGTTGGTGACTCGCGTGGTATCTTATGCAAAAGGAGTAAGATTGAGCAGATCACCGTAGATCATGAGCCGGAGAAGGAAAGGGAACTCGTTGAGGAACGTGGTGGTTTTGTAGCCCAAAGACCAGGTGACTCATTAATCGCCATTGTAACATAATGACCACAGTTACTCAAACAACATATAGTAATATACTAATATGATATCAAACACAGAGTTAACCCAACCTTTGCTAGACCTAATATTGACCCTATCTGAAGGCCATAAAATAAGAAGAGTCGGAGTAAGCTAGGTCGTGTCTCAATATCAAAAGCAGCAGGATTAGCTAATGAAGATGTGCATGGACTAATGGTAATGGCAGGGAATGTGCCCCGAGTTGACGGGGTGCTAGGAATGACAAGAGCATTTGGAGATGGCAGATTAAAGGAACACATAACAGCTGAGCCGGATGTGAGGGTTGAGAAAGTAGATGAAGATGCCAAGTTCATAGTGCTTGCAAGTGATGGCATATGGAAGGTACTACAAATATACTCCGTAACAATTAGTGCTATTTAAATTAATAGATAGATTTGGCCGTGATAAGTAACATCTTAACATCTTACCAGGTGATGACGAATGAGGAAGCGTGTGAGTGCATACGAGAGGTCGATGAGGCGCAATCTGCTGCAGAAGAGCTGGTTAAGGAGGCGTTAAACCGGGGAAGCGCTGATGACATCTCCTGTGTTGTGGTTATGTTCCACTAGGATGTTTCGAATAATGAAAAACAAGCAATCAGAAATCAGATTACAGAGTTACAACTTAAAATACAGTAGATTGTGATATGTACTTCAACATTCTGTACTCCCTGTTTCAATTTCATCGATTTCAATGCAATGCATAACGTTCTCTCGTCTGAATGTTGTGACTTACTCTGTACAAGTCTCCATCACGCTTGTATGCTATTTAGCGACAATGAAGTCAGGGTTGTGCCCGAATCAATGAAATATAGACTTCAATAAAACAAAAACAAGAAATCGACATATTAATATCGCCTCTTAAATTTCTCAATGTTTTACCCTTAAGGCCCTTACTCCTAGCCCGAAACTTTTCAATCCATATTTCGCCCCCTAATTATAAATCCTATGACATTCAGGCATCAAAGATACAAATGACAAACAGGTTAGACATATGCACAAACAGCGGCATCATCAAGCCATACCGTCTCACCAAAGTTTGGAAACAACTTCACTTACAATACATGCTAGACAACATAGATAAAATGGAAGGGGAGGTGGTGTTGGTCGGAGGCTGAGGAAAGCGGGAGGGAAGCAAGATCTTCAGTGAATTCAATATTGTATGAAAATGTGACAAGCCAATTACGTTTGTTAACGGATCAAATCCATATGTATCATAGTACTGTGGTCTCATGATAGTTCGTGTCCAAATATAAGCAAAGCGGATAAGCTTCAATCTGCCCTTACTAACAAAGTAACAGTCCAAGCGAGATAAAGAAACAGCAATGGCAGGAAAAAAGAAAGGGAAGCAAAAGCAAATCTCTATCAAATTACGAAACAACTGATTTTACCAAAAGTGTTCACAGAGACAAGGGTGTACGTACAGCACTTAAACTAGGAGATGAATTTTTTTTCTCTTTTGCTCCTAACCCTCAGCAAACACTTTGTCCGTTATCAACACCAAGTCCATACAAAACACCGGCATATTTCTCTACTGACCCGCCAAAGTAAACATGTTTAAGCTTCCTAAATGCACAAGATGTAAGCAAACTATCAGAACCAGCTTGATGACACACCCCAACCCTCTTCAATCCTAAAATCTCTCCAAGCTTGTTCAATCCACCATGTAGGTTATCTTTAAACTTCATCAAGTGCTTAATGTCGTAGATAGTCGGGAAGTACGTGTTGATAAGCTCAAAAAAGTCCTCTTGTGTCTCAGGGATGTCCCGACATGTCAAGAGCTTAACCAAATACCCAAAGTCATAACCACTATGGAAAGTAACCCAATTCACATTATAGTTCAAAACCACCCCGGACGACATCAGTAACTCCCCAAACCTCTTGGCATCAATCCCCTTCTCATTGTTCTTCTTAAAGTCAATCCCACTTTGCCTCAAGAGCTCAATCGAGTCATTAGCAAAGACATCCTCATTTAAGTTGAACTCGCGAAAATTGAATTGCCAAATGCAATACTTATCAGTTCCACAAGTAGGTAATGCACCTTCATCATTGAAAAATGTAAGACCTAGTTGAATCATCTTCAACATGTCTACATTTTCCTTAAGAGTTCGATAATGAAATTCAAAACTAGTCTTAAAATTTCCCACTGGATGAAGAACAACACCAGGAAACTCAGTGTCCATAGCTACATAAGGGTATTCATCGACTATCTCGCGAATCAAAGCAAATTCTTTCTCAAGGTTTCCCTCATAAACCTCTCTAATCAGAATGGAATCGCTCTCGTAAACAAACGACATTTCTTGAGAATTACTCACTGTCATTGTAATATAAGTGGGTAGATGAGGAAATCACTCACACAATTTGGAAAACTAACCATCACCAATCCCACAAAAACCTTGAAACCCTCCTCCAAAACCTAATCTTCCTCGATAAGATCTGCCAAAATTAACAAAAAAAAGTTAAAACTTTGATCAAATTAACAAAACCCCAACTGAAATTAACAAAAACCCAGATGAAATCAATCAAATTAACAAAAACCCAAATGAAATTAACAAAAACCCAGATGAAATCAATCAAAATTCTATGAAATTAAACAACACCCACATCAAAATATAAAATGTAAAGATGAAAATCATCACAAAACTATAAAGTTGATGAACAAAAACATGAATTTAATCAATACCCATTTCAAATTAAGGAAAACCCAGATTAAAAAAGATGATTAATTTGATAAAAATGATGACATACCCGAGGTTTGACAGAATTATGAGCGAATTATGAGACCCTGGGAGAAGGATCTCGAGGGAAAATGGCGGAAAATTTTATGGTTTAAGGGCTAGGGTTTCGAAATGAGGGTCTTATAAGGAGGTAAAAAGGTGAAATAATTGAAATAATTAATTTTTTTAGAGAACATTTAGGGGAAAAAATTGAAAAAAGTTTAATTGGATTTCAGAGATACGCACGAGGGAAGAAACAGGCAGATAAGAGAAGAGACAGAGACAGGACATGTCCCTCTCCAGCTAACTTCCAGATGACAATAACAAAATATTAAAAAAATCAGGGATTTTGCAAAAGAATAAAAATAAGAATAAAGAATAACTGACTTTTGATTTTTGATTTTTATTTTTTTAGTTTTCAAAAAAAAAAAATATTTGAGTTTTTTTATTGGTCGAATTAGATTCTGTAAACTTTTACTGAGTGGAGAAAACATTTCAAAACGTGACTGTTTTATTTATTTTTTGTTGTGGCAAAATCGGTCCGGTGTTCTTGTTTCACATTTATTTTACTCTTTTTATACATCAGTTTTTGGGAGAATGATTGATGGAAAAGTTATTCTAAAATTGTGAATATAAACCGAGCCATTTGTGTTCTTGTAGACCAATTGTCCTTTCGAATCGGATTAAATTTCAGATTTCGTTTCGTTTTATACAAATTCGTCTCTTTTAAATACCCTAATGTTCTAATTCGTCTCTTTTAAATGTATAGGTTCTGCACTTTTAATTTTTTTTTTGGCAATAATTTGTCGAATCATTAGCATAAAAATCATTTTAATCATAAATTACAATATTTAGTTACTTAGAAAAATCAAATTTTGGTAGTTTGGGTTTTATTAAGAAATATTGTACGGAGTACTAAATTTAAAGGTGTTATTGATGTTTGTGGAAAACAAGAGTATCAGGCTATTCTAATTAAGATAATTATAATTATAATTTTGGCTCGATTTTAAAAATGTTTATTACTCCGTATCAAAGTAGTGTCTACATAGGATAAGGCAGCCTTATTTGAAACATGGGACAAACACTCGATTGTGGACGACTTTTTTCCTTTAACAAAGTCATACGTTTTAAAAAAATTACTATACGATAGACACCAGGGACGAAAGTAAGTTCAAACTCTATACCTAAGTCTGAAACATCAATTTCCATCCATTGTTAATTTCATAAAAAAAAAATATTATGTATAAATTCCCAAATAACTTGTCTAGGTCATGTTCTGGTAGGCACCTGATTAGCTTCATCTGTGGTAGACACACCAGTAGAAATGGCGTCGTTGTCAATGATGTTTTTGTAGTTTAATTGAATTGATTTTTTTCGTCGGAGTTGCACTAGTCACGTCATTGGAGTGAGTTCCACGTTTCAGGTTTCGTTTTTTTTTTTCCCTGTCTAAGGAGAGCCACAAGTCCACAAAGACAATTTTAATGCTAACGGGGGGATTTGAATCCAGATCATAAGTATCATCTTTTATAACTTTACCAACTAAGATAAGATAATTGATCTCTGCAAATTTCGATTTTTAATCCTACGCAAACACAACCTTGAGCAATAATTTTAAGTTACCAAACAATAAATCTTCTGTTTTAGCTTCAAAGCATTATTATTTTGCAAAGCGTCTTGCTCGTCACAAGCTTGTGCCGGATAGTGCCCCTCTCACAATAAGGCAAGTGGGAGGGCAAGTTGGGGAAATGGAGCACCACACAGATATGTTCACTTGTATATTATGGAGTATTATTGTAACACCCCGGCCCAAACCGGGTCGGGAGCGGTTACTTATGATAGCTCATCAGGCTGTGTACATGGCCCACAGATCAACACGAGTACTTTATAGCGCATTTTGTCCTCACTCATGCGCATCCCGGGAACATTCCCATGAGGTCACCCATCCTAAGACTACTCTCAGCCAAACACGCTTCACTGTGGAGTTCTTTTGCATGGATAACCATAAAAGAAAGTGCACTTTCGTGATATGAGTAATACTTTCAATCCCTTTCAGCACTAGTCATTTAAGCCTATTACTGGACATTTCAATTAACATGGGGTGTTACAATTAACCATTTTCAACTTATGACGGATAATGCCCGTGATTATTTGAAAAACATTCACAGAGAAGCCACTCTATCCACACATGAAAGCCTTTTCCAACATGTCATCCCACCATTGGCTAACCTCTATCAAACTTACGTGTCATTTTTCTCCAACAACGTCAACAGTCAACACTCAACACATTACAATACACAATTACACACCCCCTAAATCACTCCAAACCTTTTTTTCACTCTCAATTCACACCGCCATCTCCAAACTCGCCGGAAAATTCACCGCCGCTAAATCACCGCCGTCGCCGTCTCATAAACCGACATAATAATCGTATACCGCGAGAAAATTCCTTTCGTCGCTAACAATGGCGGTGTCCTTCTTCGGCATCGC
This sequence comes from Silene vulgaris, assembly GCA_036897335.1. Classification (NCBI taxonomy): domain Eukaryota; kingdom Viridiplantae; phylum Streptophyta; class Magnoliopsida; order Caryophyllales; family Caryophyllaceae; genus Silene; species Silene vulgaris. Next base: position 15,724 of record JAYMSF010000016.1, on the reverse strand, counting down.
AATCTTTCTCTTTCTCTCTCTTCAATACAAATATTCCGCCGCCGTGGAAGGAGGCGTCGAGGTAAACGCGTCCTCAATTTCTTTCTTTTTAATTTGTGCAACGTTTCGATTGTTTTGATTGAATTGTTCCGGTAACATACATTTCGATAATTTAATGATAGCGATAAATGAGGTGCACAGCGGTCTTACAAGATAATTTGTGTGTTAATATTATTATCAATGGTGATAATGTAGTAGACGTAACTGTTTGATCGAATGAGAGATTAGAGACGGATACCGAGCTAGCTAATGTGATAGAGAACTTGATCGCGATTCGATTCGCTTAATTCGATTAATTTGTTGTTTTATTATCTTGTCATTTTTGTTAGGTTAAAGTAGAGATCAATTAGCGTGTTCAGCGTATTTAGTACCCCCTCCGTCTCAATCATTTGTTTACGTTTGATTAAAATTCTCCTCGCAAAGAATTAGAAAGCTAAACTAATGAATGGGACCGAAGGAGTAGGGAAGCCAAGTCTGAATGAGCAACTGTTTTAGAAATTACACTTTTAAGCATAGAGATGTTTATCGGACTAGTGACGGATTAATTAGCGTTGTGATTTCGTGACTAGTGTCCGTTGCTGGAGCTTTGATGCAATAATTTTGCTGTTGTAATGACTGGGGACCATGGAGTGAATAATTCCATAATGAGGCCTTGAAAACTGACAGTTACGAGGGTGGTTTACTATTTGTTAGTGTGTTACAATCGGTTTCTTTACCGGAGTTATCTTTTTGAGTTTTTCCCCCTTGCCTGCTTGAAGATGAAGGAAAAGTGAACAAGTACCTCAATGTTCAAGTATCAATTTTATTTTTGCTCTGCGTGGAATAATTGGGTATCACAAATTGTTCGTGGATTAAACAGTCCATTGAAGAAGCGATGACATTCTATTTTGAATGAAATTACTTGCTTGACTCGGCTAATGGGATTCTTGCCAAGCCTTGATAGATATAAAAAGAAATTTTCTTTTGTGTGAAGTTCATACAACTAATGCATGGTACTTAAATATGTGGTGCACCATGATGCAGAAGTTTCTAATTTGATCCACCGTGCTTGATTGTATGATATGTCTTTGAATTAGTATCACTGTTTTATTGTTGCATATGCTGGTTGTGAGACTTGTGAGGCCAAAGTTTGTTGCAACTTGCAAGTGTCAATTTTGTCAAAATTATAATTCGCTCCATTCAAACTTCCATGTCTTTCTGAGTTTTCCCTTATTCGATATATGGTCCGTACTTTTATAGGTCACATATGGATCCGTCATCAAACTGATGCATGAAAGGACAAAATTCAGACTGCATTCGCATGATGTGCCATATGGTTCTGGAAGTGGTCAGCAATCAGTGACAGGTTTTCCTAATGTCGATGATGCCAACAGCTATTGGGTAAGTCTCACACTTTTTAAGCATATTCTGTCTTATGGTTTTCATATGCTTTTGATGTGAAAACAATCCATTCCTATTGAAACTAGGTTGTGAGGCCTGTACCAGACACATCCTCAAAGCAGGGGGACACTATTAAAAAGGGAGCAATTGTTCGCTTACAGCACATGAAGACTCGTAAATGGCTACACAGCCATCTACATGCATCCCCTATCTCGGGTAACTTGGAGGTAAGCAATTGTACTTAATATCCATTACTGAGTTCTCTTGTATCAAGCAATAATTGTTACTCATATAGTCCATACACTAATCAATGAAGTATTAGTCGGTTATGCTGTGCATGTTGCCTTTTTCGTGCAGTCATCACTCACGATATCATAAAGAGGTTATGTTCACCATTTGTATCTTTGTGAACACGACAAAACACATCTAAATTATATTCATCTGTGTTGAGTGTTCGCCCTTTGTTATCTGGCTCATTATTGTGCTGAAGTTTAAGCATACCTTTGCTTGTCTCCTATTATAATTGAAACTTTATTGTGTCGTGTGCAATTACTATTAATTTGCGAAGATAATGGCATTGCATTTGATTTCCGAGTCTTATTGCGTAAACACAATATATGTTGTACGAGTTTGTTATTGAATGTACTGAAATATAATCTTCGGCCCATTCTAATTTAATCTGATCACCAATGTAGGTTAGCTGCTTTGGAGGAGAAAATAGTTCCGATACTGGAGATTATTGGAAGTAAGGCTCAAATTTGAATGGTGTTGGTTGATTTCTGAGATTATCCTCTTTCAGTACTTTATGAGCTGTCATCCATTTTTCTCAATAGGCTGGAAATCGAGGGAAAGGGAAACATCTGGAGGCAAGACCAGAAGGTCCGACTTCAACATGTTGACACTGGAGGGTATTTGCATAGCCATGATAAGAAATTTCAACGAATTGCAGGTGGTCAGCAAGAGGTAATATTTCTGGAAACTTTTATTATTCTCGTCTCTTTGTTCTTTACGCTGCTGCTATTACCAGCCGCATTCTGAAATACGATAGTTCCAGCTAACAATGCTTGACCCAAATATCATTGTGATTAAGACCTTTCAAGCTCAATTTTCTGCGTGGATTGACTAGCCAGGCTTCGACTCATGGTCTTCTCTGTTATTAACTGACACACTCAAATATTATTGATACATGTAGGTTTGTGGTGTTAGAGAAAAGAGTCGGGACAATGTTTGGATGGCAGCAGAAGGTGTCTATCTCCCTACTAAAGATGGAAAGGCAGAGTCATCATAAACATAGTATAGTATGCCTCGTCTAGTTAACCGCATTCAGGATCCTTACTGTAGCATCAAAGTTTGCCACATCGTATCTTACGCGTATGTTTATTTACGAAAAGTCGAAATGATGTGCCATTAAGTAAAAGAATTTAGAAATGGTGCCTATGGTGGTGTATATGTAGCACAAGACTGAAAAATTATACTACTAGAAACACCAGCACATATTGCAATCCGGCCTGCTCGAATGATGCGTTTGTTTTGGATTATTCTTTGAAACAACCAAGACTAGAACCCAAATATGAGGATTATCAATAAACTGCCAACTTTACTAAAACACTTTTTCATCGGCACTGTTTCCGTAAAATAACACACATACAGACGTTAGCTATTGAGGCACACAAATTCTTACTTCAGACGTTTAAATTAAGACGATGTTACAACCAATTTAAATAATGTTGTGATAAAATAGGGTTGCGAGCGCCCAGAGGTCCTAACTTGGAGACCGTCTTAAATAAGACCTTTTGAGTTATGGCATATATCCACGCATAAAGAGGGGACAGGCCCGGACAGCCAATTAACTATTAGGAATATTTGCACTTCGGTCATCTAAGCTTTGGCTTAATCTCATTTTGGCATCCTGAGGTTAGAATAATTTCATTTTGGTGCCCAAGTACTATTTTACACTTGCGCTTAAATCACAAAAGCAGAAAATTCAGCCAAAGGCCGATACCTATTTCTTATTTTAAAGGAAGTATGATACCTATTTCACAAAAACTCTTGAAATGAGAACTCGGGTCACCAAAGTAGGAAAATAGTCCAAATGTCGAGGCACTAAAGTGGAAGTGTGGAACTATGCCAAATCGGACATCAAATTGAAAACTTTCCTAAGTAGTATTCATCGGTAGAACTTAAGCGTGGCTCGCAAGGTGGCTCAAATGCTAGTCTTTGATAGTCAAGGCAGTGAATGCAAAAGTTCAACTGCCCTAGAACACACTTGACTCACTTTTTGTTGGCTGTCCTTGTATCACAGGGTGGAAGAATATCGTGATTGTGGCGTTGCTATACAACATGCCATGCTCAACTGAGCCAATATACCTTCACAAAGACTTCAAATAGAACCCCACACAAATATTTTGCGAGGTTCCTCGATTTTTGTACTGGTTATCAACTATTATGGGTTTACCTATTAGGTAAGAGCTCAAGAAGGATTTCTTGGGGCATTTACGGAGGCAGTTGATTGATAACAATCCCGTAAAAAGAACCAGAAAAAACACAATGCCACTGACATTGAACTGATAGAAGCCAAGAAACAATGATCAAAACCTTAACAGAGGATTGTAAACTGCAATAACAAAAAAAGTCATTTCTCTCAAGTATCCAAAGATAACCGATTTTTTCTTTCATTGTTTCACCTCCGAAGAAGTTGAAATAAAATCTAAACTAGAACTGAACTTAAGATAGTAAGCATAGGTCTGACTGAATGCTTGATTTAGTGAGACTTGATGTGTTGCTGAACAACATGGCGTCCTTCGGTGTCTTCTCCAAAATCCTAAACATCCAATCAAATTACATGTTCAGAGAATGATCGTTCGAATGAACAAAATGCGGACAAACTAGAAAGAAACAGGATATAATAGTAACAAAACATATGTAAGTTGCTCACCTTGATGACAACACATGAGCAGCCGACAACTTTCCTGGCGTTACCCTCTGAGTCAATCTTGCACAACTGCACAAGTATTACAACATTTAATGACTGAATAGAGAATTCCCACAAAGGTTTGATTAAAAACTATACTCGCTAGTCGCTAGTGTTGCACAAACATTTCAACGCAAGTCATTTAACGTTGAAGAAACTTATAAATCATAGGCCTATTATGTACAAAAGAGAATTTCATTAAGCTCATGGAACAAAAATTGTGTTTGTTTTTCAAATTACTGCAACCATAGCTTGTGGCAGTATCAGCAGCACGTATCAACAATGAAACCGTGCTGATAGCCTGAGACATCTGCCACCAACATCAAACCTCTAATCGTCTTAAAATCATGTCAATATATACAATAATTGACTGGAAGAGGATATTTTGGGACTTAATTACGACGCATAGCATGTAAAGAGAACAAGACTGATTCCAAATGACAGTTAAAAATTTGACAAAGCCGGTGCAACATGAAGTACGAGATACACATAAACGGGGTGGAGAAACAGCAGACAAATCAGCCATGATTAAGAGAACTCGGGAGTTAAGAATTGTTACTTACACCAGCCCACTCGCCCAAGGTTTTAGCACTGGGGACAGTTAGCAAATCCACATTGTGCTCAGCACAGAGAGCTTTGACCAATTTGACATAGTCAGGTTGGTCACAGTCCTCAGCCAACAAGCACAGCTGAGCAGTATGCTTCTCAATCACCTTAGCACCCTCGTGAAGCCCGCGAGCAAGTCCACCATGAGCATTTGACTTCTTGATTACCAGCTGAAGTGCAGTCATCAGATCCATAGTCTCCCCGATTGGAGCCGCGGTCTCAACAGCTGGAGCAGCAACTTCCTCACTGAGAACCAGTACAAGATAAAAATAATGATGAGAACACAACATCGGTCATAAAGTCATACTGTACTACTGTAAGAGGCAGATTTAGTGAAAAGGGAAAGTCGGCTTTAAGCCTTCAACGGGAGATAAAAAAATTCAGAATAGTAAGAGATTGTCTCAAAACTGAAACCAATTCAAATCGTCTATCTAAAGGGTTTCTTCTCCTTGGCGGCTTACCTCATACTCCGTATTTGTTTTTCTAACATATCTAGGCACTATGGCAGATGAAAAATAGACAAGAACCGGGTAATATTTAACACACTAGCGATTTTATATCGACTAGGTAGAAAGGAAATTACTGTAACTAATGACTGTAACTAAAGAACTAGTAATATGCATTTGATTGTATAAGTTTTCCAAAACCACTCCAACACAGTCTGAACTAAAGTATACAATCAAATGATACAAAAGAAGTACTACAGGAACCACAAGGACCGACGAAGAATGTAAACAATAAATCCGAAAGTTTGAATGTAGCATGAGCTTACCCAGACATATTGTGTGAATGGGTTGTAATCTTCTCTTATCCTGCAAATGAAAACCACAAATTAAACTACAAATACATCATAACTTATTCGAGATTGGACAATCGATTCTTTAAGGGCATATAATATGACGAAATCGTCAATACCCAAACCAAAAACAGCATTCTAAACAATCATTTTAGATCAAATCTGCTAAAAGAATGCACCCAATAATTTACAATAGCACATTCTCAGTAACTATTGTGTCAGAGCGTTTACAGTGTGAAACAGTAAAAGACTCGTGGTTAACCAATAAAAGAACCGTCTTGGCGGTCTCACACTGTAAGACAATCTTATTCTATAATGTGTGCGATTTAATTCTACCAAAACCTACATTTTATAACTACACACAATAAAAATCTACTACTAGTAATAAACATTGATAACCCACCAAAAAACAATAAATTTTTCATCAATTTAACTAAAAAAAACCCTAATGAAAAACAAAATCAACATAATAATGATAATAATTAGGAGAATGTAGAGAAAGGGGAAGAACAAACCTCGAAGATTAAGTTGGGTTTGGTGAAATGGAGGCGCAAACAAGAAGATGAATGAATAAATTTCTAGGTTTTGCAATGTTTTGTGGAATTTATAGTGTATATGATGGACTTTGGAATGCATTAAGGTTTTTGGGTTTTTGATTTAGATCAAACAAATGATGTGGGTTGATCTAAAGGAGTATGGCCCAAACAACTCTCCCATTTTTTGATCCGATCGCTGAAAACCGACAAATTAGGGGGCGTTTGAATCGAACAGAAACGAAAACGAATTCAATAATAACCGAATATATACTTGAACTTGAATACATTTGAACTGGTAAGAACTGAACTGATTGACAAAGTTAAAAATACTTATTTTCTCATAAATAGACTCATATTTTAGTTGTGTTTTCGTTTTTTCTTTATTTATTAATGGTGTTATGAATTATACATTCAAATTGAAAATTATTGGTCTATCAAACTAATTTTTGTACTCTCAACTCGAGAAAACTATGGCTTGAAACTCAATTGAACTGAAATTGAGATGACCTGAACCGTACCCGACTCGAAATAGCACAAACTAATTAATGTTGCTAACCGAACTGAACCAGATCGAAATCGGAACTAAGGTCAACCCGATTTAGATCGAATCAAATTGATTTAATCTTATGCGAAACCAAGCTGGATGACCAACCCATCTGTTAGGTTTAGGCAAGTGGATACTTACAATAAGCAAATGGGAATGTGATAGAGAAACTTAATAAGCAAGTAGGCCCACTTACCACTACCGATTCGACGAACGGAATCTGAGGTTGGAGGAGAGTTGGGTCGACGCGCAGGGGCTTGGAGCAGGGTGAGTTCGACGTTGAAGATGATGGTTGGGCCCACATATAGTCCGCGACGACTTGAGCCCGTAGACCACCAGTTTGTTGAGTAGATGCACGGGAGATAGGGAGGGCGACATGGCGGAGCAGTGGACGACCGTGGGAGATGGTGGTGAACACGGGGGAATGGGGTGGGGGAGGGTGGTCAAGGTGGTCAGTGTCGGAGCTAGGGGAAGACTGCCAATTTAGGATTTTTCTTAATTAATTTTTTTTTTTAAAGAGGAAGGGTATTAATGGAAAAAAAATCACAAATTGCGTAGGATATAGTAAAAGTTTGCGCAGAATTTAGCAATTGCGTAATTGAATGAAAACTTTTGCAACCGATAAAACTCCGCAAGTGAACAAAATTTAACTAATTGTTTTAGCGAACCAACCAATTAAACTTAAATTTATATAGTACATAATGAGACATGCTCAATTAAATTAGAATATGAAATATGTCATGACAATATATTTGTTGTGTTTGTTTTTGTAGCATTTTTAAATTAATTAAAAACATCAATTCCGAATATCCGCATGGTGGTTAAGAGGGTGACCGGCGGCCATCCATATCCCAGCCTCAATTCACCCATATCCATATCCCATCCTAAATACAAAAAATTATCCGTCCATATCCCACCCATTTGTGGATGGATAATTGCCATCCTTACTTCAAAGTTCAACCTCGTACCTTATGCAGTTATGCATAATGGGTGGGCCAAACACGCTACATGCCGTCAATATTTCCCAAGCTTTTTTAGTTTTGTTCCACTTTAGCTAACACAGTTTTCCCTCTTATTTTCCATTTTCTTGATAAAAGCCATCAAAATAAGTTAACAAACTACAAATCTATACAAAACTAATCTTTAAAAACAACAATGAATTCGACAGTTAAACATTTGTTTCGACGAATTCATAATATTAATAATTAATCAAATAATTTAATAGAAAAAAATTTAGATGAAGAAAAAAAGTGATCCCAAATTGCAATGTTTCAAGGCCGAGTCGAATTTACACACACATTGGGGAAACTCCCCCAAAGTTCTACACAATAACAAATGATAATCAACGATTAAAATAACAACTTCGTAAAAATAAATTTGATTCTAAACATAGATTTCCCACAAAAGTGAATAAACCAACCCGTTGATTGAGGCTCTTTTCTTGGTTTTAGGTATGAACAAAAGGGACAATGATTAGTCCGCCAACCACCACCATATCCACCACGAAACTCACATCCACCATCACAACGACATCGTCATTAATCGCCTCTGCCATCCCGTCCATGATGACTATAACTGACCCACTTGGTCCTGTCGAAATCCGATTACCACCCAAAGTTAGCACCACTACAAGGATTCGTGGTGGTGATGTTTATGGGTGGTAGTAAGGTTTTGAGGATGGCATGGCAAGGGCAGCAAGTTGGGCGACGACTTATTAGACCACCCCCGCAACCATCATAACACAAAAAGACAAGTTATAAAGCCATTGGGGGCAGAGGGTGCAGGGGAAGGGTATTAGCTCCGTATCCACATCCGACCACTAAAAAGCGTACGTGCATGGTTGCAATTATCCCACCAACTGCATTGATGTGGAAAAAACTTTTAAAACCTGACGGTAGATACAATCATGTATAATGTATGCTTCATGACCTTGCAAGTACCCATTTATGCACACCACTACATAACGCGTAAATAAAGCGATATCTATCTAACCCGCTCCATTAACATCCCGAAAAAAAGTCACAAATCCCCTCCCAAAATCCCAAATCATCCTCTAATTCTTTCCCAAAGCCTCCAACATATTCAAAACCATTTCATTTGGTAGTTCACAATGGTTTTAACCATAAAAAGAGTAGTGCTTTGATTGAGGAGAAATAGCCTACAGCCCTACAAGCCTAAAACATTAGTCCATCATTATTTTATTTCTCCATGAACTTGAGTGAAATCATCTGGAAATTCTGACCCATTTATTTTGCATGCAATTCCCATTTTCAAGAATGCAGCATCCTTCAACTTCCCTCCCATGAAAACTCCACCCCATTTCATTTTGTTTTTCTGGGTTTTCTGCTGTTTCACTGTTTCTGTTCAATTCACAAATTCAAGGGTTTATTTCTCCCTTTTTCAGGCATTTTGGTGGATTTTTCTGAATTAATTTTAGTAGTTTGGATGATAGAAATGTCTGGTTTTCCTGAAAATCAACTGATTGAACTGATTTCTGAGACTGGTATCAGGCTTTTACAGCCCCCCCAATTCTACTCCTGAACTTCTAAACTTACTTGATGTAAGACCCATTTCCCCAGTTTTCATTTTTTTCTGTTTATTTATGTATTTCTTATGTTAAATTGATCTTCTGTTGTATTTAATTCATATTGTTGTATGTGATTTTGTTGAAAGTTGTTGTCTTTGTCGATTTTGAACACTGAAGTTTTGTTTTTGTAGTTTTTCTGTTCATTTAGTCTTGTGTTAGGCGGTTTTACGCGAAAATCGTGTAAAATGGACCCAAGTCGAAAGAAAATGATCGCCCATTTTATCATAAAGGACCTGTTTTAGGGTGTACTTGTGCATGTAAGGCGGCCGCCTTCCGAAAGTATTTGTGTTTTCAATCTGTAAAATGAATGTTGTAAAGATTTCAGGTTTTACTGGTCATGTTGGTTTCTGATGTTTCTCAGTTTTTGCTTTTAATCCATGACTAATGAGTATGGTTGATGCAAAGACAGCGGCTTTTTCTTTGTTAGGTATTTTCTGCGATTCGGATGTTGATGTTCTTAAACGGTGGTGCATAAGTGCATTGTTCTTCAATGTGCATGTTTGTTTCATCATTGGTGTCGATTTTTAATGCTGGTGTTGGTGGCAAAAATGTACTGAAATCCTTGGAATGCACATGTTTTGATTGTGCTGGAAGTAATATGAAGCCTATGGTACTTCTGTGTTTCACTAGTGAGAGTGACATACGCTTTTATCATGTTGGGGTTTGATGCGTCAATGGATCCTTTTTGCCCGTAATTGTTGGAAACAGCCTCTCTATTTGTTAACTCAGGGGTAAGGCTGTATAAGTCTGCCCCCTTACCCCGTGATTTGTGGAAGCCACTGGGGTAATGTTGTAGTAGTTGATGAAATTTCCAACCTTCAGGCTTTCTAGTGGAGGTGATTATTATTTGAGTGATTCAGACTGATGGATATATACTTAACATGGTTTATGCGTTTCGTATATGAAATTTATTCAAATGGGCTCTTAGCTCTTTAGTCAGTGACATTACTTTCTCAGGTTTATCGCTCTATTCTGCTTTACCAAAACTTTACGATGAACTTTTTGGACGATTCATTCACAATTATAAAGAACTTTGGTGCGTGCAATTTTTGCATTTGTTTATCTCGTGTTTCATGCTGGCTGATAATTATTTTCAGTCTAGGTTTTGCATTGAATTGAATTTAGATCCTAGATTATGACCGACTTTTTCAAGTACACTCATGTGTTTATATTTTCTGCTATGTATTTTGGAGTGTTTATCGTCGTCTCGCTCATTTAACCCCTTTATTGCTGGAGAATAAAGCTTATTAATGGGATATTCTTTATTGTAGGAGGTGGAGTTCCTCTTGACAAAGCTGGGGCAAGCTCCGTCTTGATTTTGTTGGGTTAGGTTAATGGAAGCTTGCTGTTGCAGCAGTGTAAACCGGCATTGGATGCGGTTGAGTTTTCGGATGTTACTTCTGACGATGAATTAGCTTCTTGTTTTGCTGATATTATTACCCAAATGGCTCTTGATGTAAGTTTCTTAATTTGTTTGATTTTGCCCAATTATTGTACTTTCGCCGTAGTTTTTGTTTTTAGCATTATGAATTCTGAGTGTCCTGCTTATAATGGTTGCTTTCGATGATTACTCTCATAGTACTCGGGTTTGAGCTGATTCTAGTAAGGAGTATTGTTTTCCTCGTCTAAAAGCGTCTATTTTTGAACCATAGATTGTCGTTGTATGGCAACGCTTAAAACTTAATCAAGTTTACTTCAGAAGTAGTTTATCTGAGATTCAGTTTGTGTTTTGGCTAGAGAGTTTTGAGAATTACATTTGCGAATAAATGTGGGTTTTAGTCGTACAGAAGAACTTGTCGATAATTTGTTGTGTTCTGCAAGGGGAATTTTTTCTAACCTGACAGCAACTTGTTTACTAATATGTTGCAGTTGACCATGTCCAGTGATAATCGTGCTCGTTTGATTAAACTGGTAAGTTGTGCTACCCAGGCTTGTATTAATTCATCATATGGATTTATTTGTCCCCGCTTTTGAGCTTTTGATGATGTCAACCCCCTTGTGGTGCTATAGACGGTTTGTTTTAGGCAATGGGGTGTGATTGTTGCTGTTTTGTTGTTGTATTAGTGTCAACTCATTAAAAAAACAATGGAGAATATGGGTGAATTGAGGAGTAAGTATTGAAGTAAATAAACGCTTGAAAGTTAAGTCTTCGATCTTTTAAGAGAAGGTGATGATGGTGGGACTTGGGAGACAGTAAAGAAGCATCTTATGTGTTGTGTCATGAGAACTTAGAATTGCTTGAAGTTGTTTCTGTAGAATTGGAGTGGGGGAGTTAGTTTTCTTTCGTTGTTCAAAAAAGTTATCTGAGGGGTGGCATTAGGCTTATAAAAAATGTACTTTGGCATGGTCTTGTTCTCTGGTAGTGGGAATTGGTCTCTTATCTACTAAAAGAGGTAATGCCATCTCTCTTTCGCTGTCTAATGCAGACTTGTCTTTCTTGGCCTTCTAACTATGCTATAGTAAGCGGGAGATGCAGATGTATGTTGATGTGTTCACATTTTTATGCTATCTTGTTAGGTTACATGATATCTTGTTTTCTGTGTAGGCAAGATGGGCCGTGGAGTCTTCAGTGGTCCCAGTTAGGTTATTTCAGGAGCGCTGTGAGGTTAAATTTTACATTTCTCATTCTGATATGGCGATGCTCTGTTCAATTGAGTTTTTGAATAATAATAATTGACGATATTTTTTTTATTCGAGTTCAGGAGGAATTTCTTTGGGAGTGTGAAATGGTCAAGATAAAGGCTCAAGAACTAAAATCTAAAGAGGTATGCAGTCTTGTATGTCCTCTTCTTCAATTATGTCGATAGTAATGCTGCTAATTTCTTCCAGATTTCTATTTTTATTATCAAAGGTACTATAAAGAGGTAAAAAGTCTTTTTTTTTTGGTTTCTGAATAGGTTGATTATAAATGTAGTCATTCTTTTTGATAAGCTAAGTTTTGATAGAGGACATCTTCGGGGTGACGACCATAGTCAAAATATAAATAGACACCAAGGGTGATGCCCATTTACAAAACGTAACTGTACTATTGAACTTTGTTATGCTGCTTGCTGTCCCGTAGAAAAATTATGTTTTGTCGTATAATATACAGGTTCTCTTTCATTGAAACGCTTAGATAAAAAGAAAAATCATGAAGTTCTTAAATAGTAGTATAAAAAATTCCTTAGTGATATGCTAGGGGCATCTCACTTCCATACTATTTGGCTTTCTACATCATGAATAGCAAGAAAAAAAATTCTCGTCAGCTAGGAACTTTCTGATTAATAAAAAACATGAACTCGTCGGTAAAACCCTCGATTTCAATCCCCTCGTTTATTAGGAATTCCTCCTATATTGATGTAATTAGAATTTGAACTTTTATGTGGTGATATTAGCTGGGCTATCTCATTTTCTTGTATTCAACTTTTGTATGTAGAACAGAACATCTAAACATTCATCCAAAAAAAGTGAGTTCATAAGCAACTTCACATGTTAATCTAGTGTATATCTTTGTTTCAGGTCAGAGTAAATACCCGTCTACTCTACCAGCAGACGAAGTTTAATCTTCTACGGGAAGAAAGTGAAGGTTATGCCAAGCTGGTAAATGAAATAGCTGCTCTTTCTATTCTATTTTACTTGTTCTGTCTTTTAATCGGTGTGCTTGTTGTTACTCCCAGACGTAATGTAAGTGGTTCAGAATCCGTAGACAGCTATACATCAGATTGCCACAGCCACAAGAGCACAATCTATCATAAGTCATTTAAGGGCAAGAAGAATAACACGTTTATTTCTAAATCAATTAGAAACAGTGCGGTAAACAGGATTTAATGGATCCATCATATTTTTGATGTTGTTGCGTCTTCACTTCACGAGTTAGTTAGGTTCATTTTTGAAGTAATTATATACATTTAGAGCCATATGCGTCGCCCAAATCTGAACGTCTTTTCTCCTTCTTATAGATAAGATCACCCGGGGGTGCTATAATTTGAGAGTATCGCATCTCTCGTTATATGGGCGTCACTTCCACGTCTTTTGTAAATGGATATCACCACAGTGGTGCCTTTTTATGTTGGGCTTCAACTCTATGATGTCTTTTTATATATGGGTGTCACTCCCTCAGTGAAACTTAATATAGGAGTATATATCACTCTATCCGTTTCACAAAGACGTTCCCATTTTCCATCTTTGGGATTTTCACAAAGACCTTCCCATTTCCCTATTAGGAAACTAGTTTTGTGATATATGACCAAGTTAACTTCACTTTTAAATCACGTCACCCTTCTCCGTGCGTAGGTCAGCCATGTTGGTATATGATGGATTAAAGGGCAAGGGCTTAGTACACTATTTCCTCGTCTTATATTGTCAAGTACTTCCCTGTGCACTTATTGTCTGTGCAACTAAGTCTTCTCTGTGCACATCCATCCCCCCTTATTGTGCCATATGCTAGTGCCTTTGAGGCCTCACAGTGATGTTGCGTGGCTGTTGTAATTTGTTTTTGCTAATACTTGAATCCTGATATAATTTTTGCTCAATCTATGAAGTTTGTCCTAGTGGTAAAGATTTGTGTATGTAGGATAGTATCTCACAAGCCGAATCTCATTCGATTGTATTCTGTTCACCTTGTGTCTCCTCTTACACAAAATTATGTTATGTTTTTACTCGTGTTTCTCACACCTGAAATTTCTTCATTAAAATGCAAAACGGTTTGCTCGATGAGTGTTGTTGATTAAGATGTAGTACATGGTCATATATACAGTTTTGGGCGTGACAGGAAAAAAGCATGATAACTCCACCCAATTCTCATCGCTGCCTCGTTTGCAGGTGACCCTTCTTTGTGAGGGTTCTGGGCCTTCTCACTCATCATCAACAATAATTGGCACTATTAAGGTTATAAATGCTTTACCTCTTCCGTACAATTTTGCGTCTCACTAAAAGTTTTTCTGCTTTTACTTATTTTTTAACTGCTGCAGTCTTTAATTGGGCACTTCGACTTGGATCCAAATCGTGTGTTTGATATTGTAAGTCCTTATAATTTGCTCTTCCTAATTCCTTTTCCTCTTTTATTTGGGCTTTGTATTCAAGCTGTTCATTTGCTTATATTGAAGCATTGTAATTCTTTTCAGGTCTTAGAGTGTTTTGAAATGCAACCTCATAATAATCTTTTCTTGGACCTGATCCCTATTTTCTCGAAGGTATGACTAACTTATCAATATTTAATGTTGTTAAGATAGGTTTGTGATTGCATTCATATTGCTATAACCTACGTGTTTTTTTTGCAGTCGCATGCTTCTCAAATCCTAGGGTTCAAGTTCCAGTACCACCAGCGCATGGAAGTTCAAACTCCTGTACCAATAGGGTTGTACAGACTTGCTGCTTTGCTTATCAAGCAAGATTTTGTTGAGCTCGATAACATGTGAGTGGTTCTTTTTTTGATCTTATTTTTTATGTGGTTTTGCTAGCAACTTTGTTTTCGCTATGTGCAAATGGTCATTGAAATCGTCAAAATTTGATCAGATAATTACCTTTCTTATTTTGAATGGAACTTTGAGGGCAATTCTTATTCTTCTTAATACCTTCTAATGTCATTTTTTTTGCTCTCTAATATACCAATGGACTGTGTAACTAAAATTGAATGATGGTACCATTTTGCAGATATGCACATTTGCTCCCAAAGGACGAGGAAGCATTCGAGAACTTCACTACTATATCTACTAGGCGTCTCGATGAGGTTAGTCACTCCAATGTGACACAGTGTTAGTCACTACTATATCTACTATATCTCAGCAAGTTTCTTGTTTTCAGCGTGTTTTTGGTAAGAGAAATTATCATTTTTGCATAAGAAACTTGATACTACTACATACATGATAGCTTCTTTATTTTTGACTTTGGTGCTGAAGCACCACCTATATGAATAACAATCTTATGATGGGGGGACTTTTGAAGCAATATCTCATAATAGCTTTGAAGGAACAGTATTGTTTGAATTAGATTAAGTGAAGCAACAGATGATGTTTTGGTGATCACTTCCCAGAGTTTTCCTCATGTAGCTGATGAATTACTTGCCATCAAATGTTGATGCCTGCCATAGTCGACTTTGGTTTTCGTTGAATTGACCGTTTCCAATTCTTATGTTGTCTCAGTTTCTTACTACTATCGGAGGCCTAACTTCCTAAGTAACACGTGGGATTTTGTTGCTTTGGGATGTTAACAATCAAGATCTTAGTTTTTTGCTGTAGCTCACGAAGTTTAGCCTGAAGAAAGGCATCTATGTTTATGAAACTTTTGT
>JAYMSF010000015.1:0-29338 GCA_036897335.1 Silene vulgaris | reverse complement strand
GTCACACTGCTATTTTCTGTTTTTCACTCTCAGTTTGTCCTTTTGCCTTTGTATCCGTTGTAAAATACCCATTTTTACTTTGCTTGCTTGTAAAAATCAATTCTAGTTCTTAGATGAGAAGTTTCTAGAGTTTTATTGTACTGAGATTGTAAGAAAGAGGCCTATATAAGGACCTCTAGTAACATTGTATTACTCAGACTTGATTAATGAACAAAAACCTGATATTTCTCTCAAACAGTTGCAAATCTTCTTAACTTTGTTGTGTCATAGTAAGGAGTCAGACTTAATATCTTCTTGTGCTTGCTTAGAAGGTGATTAATGATCTGTGGTGTGAATTAGAACAGGTTTGTGCTTGCTTGAACTTTTTTAAGCCACATTGTCTGTTTGGGTTATATTTAGCTCTGTGCTTGCTTGAGTTAAGTCTAATTTAAACTCCCAAATTATCAGATTGATTTCCTGTGCTTGCTTGGGAATTAATTTGCTAATTATATCCCCTTTTATGTCATAAAATTATCACAAAAACAGTCACACAATTACCTTGAAAATTTGTTTGCAATTCCATCTGTATCAGGCTGTTGTTGGAATTTTTAAAAGTACTTAGAATGCTTGAAAAATCCTGAATTTTGGCACATTTTTAGTTTGATACCTTAACTAAATTGTCACCAAATTTCAAGATTTGTGGAAGTCATTTGTTATTTTTAGTCGATTTTTGAAGTCCATTGCATTTACTGAAATCCCTTAAATTGTTAGTTTCAGGCTGTTTCTGAAATTGGCTAAGTCGTTGTTGTTTACGCTCCAGGTATCCTTGAAAATCTTGAACCGGAGACCGAATTTTTAATTTTGGTTCCAGTCCAGTGTTTCAGACTCTAGGGTTTGATCTGATCCCATTTATCGATCCTGACCGGATAATAAAACAGCTACCAAATTCATCCTTTCGGATAATAGACGCGGACTTTTAAACCACCTTGAATGATTTGGACAAAGATGTCCAAACAGTCCAATCAAGATTATAAAGTTCCCAACTTTATTATCCTCACAAAAACAGTGCTTAACAATTCATCGGAAAAAAAAGTTCTAATCTCACACTTGTGATGATGTTCAAAACTTCATCTAAAATTTTTTACTTTTTTTACATGTGGGTAAGATTTGAACTCCACACCAACAATGTATTTAATTATTTAAATTTGTTACTATTAGGAGAGTGGAGTAAGTTTAAAACCAATAATAAATTGAAATTAACGGTTAAGGTAGTTGGAAGAAAACGGGGAGAAAAGGGAGGATTGTATAGATAAGATTTGACTAAAAGACAGGCTGGATAGCACTTGCGAAGTGTACCGTGATTTCAAAATTAGGAAAACGGAAGTTGAGATGACGTGTAGAAAACGACAAGATTTAGTTTACGTGGGGCATCTACTGGGAAACCGAAACGAAACCGAATAACAATAAAATAAAAAAGAAAATAAAAAGGTGTTGATATTTGCTGAGTTGTCAGTGCCAGGCTGTATGCCTGTTATAAAGAGTAGGATGGACTGTCTAACGGCTTATTGGTCCACTGACAGCAGTCGGTCACCATTCCTTTCCTTTTTTATTTATTTGAAAATCAACAAATCGGACCCACTTTTTTTGCACTTTTAATGTTCCCCGCTCAATTTTTATGTTATGAAAGTTGGCAATCTTGGCATCTCTATTATCGTTGGTTTGTTAGGCATTGGCAGGGGTGGTTACGGGTCCGGTGTTTGGTCCACCTGACTTTGAAGGGACCTTCGAAAAGGACGGGTTTGGGCTCACCTAACTGTAAATCGGCTCGTGGGAAGTGAATCGAGCCAAATTAGGTTGGCTCTAACTAGTTTTGAACTGACATGCGGAGAAATTTGGGTGGATCGGGTTGGATTATTTGTTGTTATTAGGTTTAGAATACGACATGCTGATAAATTTGTCAGGCAAGTCATAGAAACACAACCAACCAACTAAGTTGGATCGAGCTTACTCGCTTATTTGGCCACTTGGCCAGTGGTACGGTGTCACTTACTGACGCAGAGTACAATAGAATTTAAAATGACGATGATAAGTAAAATGAATTGTGCTAGGTTTGTTTATTCTTGTTGCTTAGAAATGAGTTATATATGTCATGTTCTTTTCGGTTTAATTTCAGTTTATTTCAGCTTTTCACATTTCAACAAACTTCGATTAGTTTAGTTCCATTTAGCTCACTTCAGTTCAGTTCACTTCAGCTTAATTCAGTTCAGATCAGTTTCATTCAGCCCAAAAGAACATTATTTATTAATATGTAAACTATTCAAATATGATTCAAATATAAAAATAGGTCATGTATAATAATGTTGTAATTATTCTTTCCATGACCCGTATGCAAGGCCATCTAATAGCATGTTCAAAAGGTTCTCAGAATCAGAGCCCAAACTCAATCATTTGTTTTTGTTTGCTAGCCGAATGTCAAGCAAGTTTGAGTACTATTTGCCGTAAAAACTAAGTTTTCCTATTATATAATGGACCTTACATTATCTTTAATACCGAGCCTCTGAAATTCATTTGACGGCCCTGCCCGTCCAAACCAACTTAACCATATAGATAATAGACTATTAAACTAGATACGACTACATTGATGTACACTCGACCCCTACCCAAGTTAGTACATGAAATAGACATTAAGGTTAGGGAACATAAGAATCATAAATTATTTGGTAATGACAAGTTAGGATACACACAAAACACTAAAACAAATTGTCTTTTTTTTACTATTAAAGCCTAACTAAGTACACAATTTTGCATGGTTGGTTAGACGTAATAATGTTTTCTAATTGGTTGTGTTATATAGATATGGACAAGAAAGCAAATAGTCCACGAGGGACTTTCGTTGATCCTTCATTTTCAAATTGTTAACTCTAACGTATGAACTTGGAATGGAATAAAGTTTAATGATTATCAACAAATTTGCTTAGCGGTTGGAACTTGGAAGCCCTTTTCTTCAAACATTTAATGGTTAACCAAAAGCTAATCAACCCTAGCTAACTAGTGTGCTCTTTTACGTAAAAGCAAATAAACTAAGGATTTTAAACCCTAACCAATACTCGAAGTAACACATGTAAATTTTATCAATTTAGTTAATTGGTTATTCATTTTTTAAGGGCCGATTTTTTAATAAAGATAAACAGGTAACAGGAACAAAGGAAATATGATTACTTGATTAGTGGCATGCTAAACATCGAGTAGCCATAACTCTTTGGTTTATGTAGTGTTGTAAGATGACAAACTTATAAACTATTACTAGAAATTACTAGTTTGATGATTTCTTATTACGGAGTATAAATTATGCACGACTTTTACCAACACATATATCATATCATATCAAAGTTACTCGAATACTAAATTACAGAATTAGAATAATGTGTCACGGTATCAGTCTTTGTATTGGTTAAACACTACCTCATCATTTACTATTACGATTAATGATTTTCCTTATATTTTAAAATACTGTTACGTAATAAATTATCGTAATATTAGATTATAATGATAATTAATTACTTCTATTAGATGGACAAGGAAGATACTCGACGAGTGAGTTTCCTAGGTCCTTCAAGTTACAAATTGTTAAATAATATTACGTCTGAAATTGAAAAGGAATAAAATGTAAATATAATAAGAAATTAGTTAAATGGTTGGGCGAGGTATTCCTAATAAAGATAAGCAACTCTGGATTGGTATATTGTCTTTGTCTCCAAATTGCAGTGGAATGAATGATTTATATAATAAGCACCCAACAAGGAAGCTGGTGCAACCGTGTGAAGCTCATTTTTAATTATTTTCTTACCTGAAATTAGATCCATTTTGTAGCACACAACCTACAACTTGGGGGAGGATTTATTTGTTTATCCATGATTGGGAGTTGGGTCCAAAAGTTTGTCCATTAGCATTGTATCGGAATTCAATTCAATATTATGCGATTTCTGAATCTTGCGAATGAAAAAGCCAAATTTAACGAGGGTTAATCTATTAATTTGCCTTTAGTACTCCGACAGAATTGTCCCAACTGTCGGTAGAGGATACTCTTAGTCAACACTAAACAAAAAAAATACTCAATACTATGATATTAAGAAAATATAGTTTAACATAAGTAAGATTGTACTCATACTTGATTTAATATCACCAAGTAACACAAACTAATAAATTTCCGTCCATCAAAACATGTATGCCCTTATTTTCTTTACATTATTTCTTCACCGTTGAAATAGTGTAATTGGGGGACAATTGCCATTTTCACACATTTCTAACTAAATACGAGTATATGCTTACCTTGAATAACTTGATATAAAAGTTACCTCGTATCATTTTAGTTAAAATATATGAATTATTATAGTTAAGAGAAACTCCTAAATTCGGGAATTATATTCAACAATAGTTTTTGTTTTTTTACATGGTGCGAGACTATACTAGGTAAGAGACAATACAATGCATGAATTTATAATTTATAATTGTTGTGCATAGTGTTTTAGGTTTAGGTTGTATGTTAGTTATGACTTAGCTTTTTTCCCAAATTAGTAGTTGTATACTTGACTACGTCGTCGGATGTCAAAATCAGAAAATGGTTGCCATGAAACTTTCAAAAGTGGTTTAGGTTGGCATACGATTATCGTTTTCCTAATGCAACTATGCAAGTCAAAGTGACAATGTCCAACTAATACCTAACTCGTTAGTTAAACTGTTATGCCTTTAATTTGATCTTAAGGATGGAACGCCAAAATCACGTTGAAATTAAATATGCGTATGTCATGCATGGGATGGGATAAACTAATGCCGTGTGGAACGTATACTACAAGAGAATGATGAATTAACTATTAATTTAGCAACTAACCAAAATTCAGTTACTGAACTGTTTAACTAATACCTCGAGTCGGTATCGAGTCCACTTAGCCAATCCCGGCCCGTTCATTTGACCACCCCTAAGCCCTAGTTCGTACAAAACTCTGTTATATACAATTAAGTTTAACAGTTGTCAGTTGTAAGTTGTCACTTAACACACAATAATGAGTTAAATTATGTTTATCCCAAACTGAACTTGTGTCTTTCAACTAACAAATTACTAAACTCTTTTATGGAGTATTTTTTTTTTGACTTATCCCGTAAATTCATCAAAGAATTCAAAATAAATGTTTGCAGGATTCAAATTTTTTTTTCACTCGCGAACACAATTCACTAGTTTAAAATTAATATTAGACACTAAAACTCATATAAGAATTCAACAAAAAATGAACACCTTCACACAAGACTAATATCGGTCTTAACTACTCATAACACAACTCGGGCACACCCTTTGAGTATATGACTATGATATCAAATAATACACCACATTACAACATAGGAAGTTATTAGGAGATTGGGCCTACAACTAGGCCTGATTATCATTAGGGTTGGCTATTGACAAATTAGGGTTGATGTTTGAGAGTATTATAAATACCTCATCATATCTTATGTAACATTACAACAATCAATAATACAATTATGCAATTATCTTCCCCTCTCTATAATCCTAACAGAAGTAGAGTTATAATTGATCTCTCTATTTATGGATCATATCTATGTCGTCTATTTATTAGAACTAAGATTAAAATTAAAATTGTGAAGTAAATGAGATACATTGTCTCATTAACTTGTTGTCAACTGAAATTTCATCTTAAATTCAAGGTGAAATGTTTCACCTATTTGTTTGTTCCGACATTGATCAATGTCTTGGAGAGTTGGGCACATAATACATGGGCAGTTGCGGAAATATACGAATATTATCAATCATTTGATCAACTTGAATTGCTGCGACTGCGAATAAGTATTGTCATTTCAGAGTTATTTGACCATATCACGTGCCATACACAAACATGTTAATTGTGTTTTTTCATTCGCAAGAGTCGGGAATCGAATATTAGACCACTTGTTTGAGATGAGAGTTCTTATCATTAATATCAATTCAATCAACTTTGGTATATGAGCTTAGTTATGAGAGGTGGTATTAACGACTTATATTCAAATCTCACTAGTTCTTTTCGGTTGAGGGGCTGAGATGAACTGAACCGAATGAAGCTGAGCTAAACTGAATGTAACTGGAGTAAGAGTTAATTTGTGAAGAGATGAGATGAGATGAAATGAGTTGAATTGAACTGAATAAAGTCGATCTAAACTGAACTGTGAGCTGAGCTGAATTGAAATGTGGTGAAATTAAGCCAAAAAGAACGTAGCCTAGTATGATTTCGGAAATCGCAAAAATTACAAAAAGGATATTAGTGTAGGATGGGAAGGAATATGTCATAGGAGAAGCCATGCCATGTTATCTTGTTGGATACTCAATAATAAGCAAAATAAAACTAAACTAGACAACGTTGGTTTCCTAAGCGATGCACATGCTTTTCCAGTCTCAAGCTCTCAACCCTTTCTCCAAAAAGAAAATTGCAGACAAAAGATTAATATTGTTAAATAACGAGTAAGAAAAAAACCTCAACCTTTTTTTCACTGACATTCTCATGAGTCAGACAGAATCCTATGACTTTGAGTGACTTATATTGTTAAAATAATAATATTATTATATCGAAAAGGGAAAACATGTGTTCCACATTATAAAAAATGTGATTGTAGCAGAAAGCTGCCTGACAATTAGTGGGACTTGCTTAAAGCACCATTTTTCATGTAATTACATCATGGTCTAGGAATATTAATAAGTGTATAACATGTCAAACACAATTCAAGAGATCATTAAACGATTTCCTGTTTTTATTTTATAATCAAAAAACTAATTCTAGTTATAGGTGCAATGTATGAAGGAACATTAGAACAAACTCTGACGACATCGAATAAATTAAATGTCCATTTTACAGATTATAAATTCTTGTGTAAAACGGTTTTACATAAGCATTACTGTAAAACAAATACTTTGTAGTTTGTATCGTTTTAGTTAAATATCGTGTCTGATTTTACAATGTTGTATACTTATTGTATAACAGTTTTATAAGACACAAATTGAGTTTGATTTTACAACTAAAAGAGGAAATAAATAGTTAATACATGCATTAATTGTATTGATTTATGTGTAAATTACTAAATTTCTAAATTAATACCAAATTAATATTGTTTATTCATTAGAATATGCTTCGTAGATAATTTGATTAGAATTAGGCCAAGTCAATTATGTTGGGCCATTATATGTTGGGCCATTATGTTGTGTATAATGGCCCAACATAAGAATACCACCCGAAAAACAGTTGCGAACCTTGGATATCGTGGCTGAGACTTATGCTAGCTCGCCCAATCTCACAGTCAGATTTGCATCGACTACAAAAGGAGTTCGAAAATCACAGGGCATAAACAATCAAGTCAAGTCATGTACTAAAGTATTACCTCATCATTTATACAATTGTAACCTGTTTCGTCAAAAAGACCAAAGGGTACCAAATATGATATATCCATCAAAGGTAAAAAACAAGTGACAATTTTCTGTACTAAACTACTGATCACCGAAGGAGCATTTGACCTCCTTTCCTCGAACAAGATTGTCAACAGCATCTACAGGTAGACCGACCAACTCCAATGTCTTCTCCCATACCCTTTTTGATGTTCCAATGTTCCGAGCTTCTTTTGCAGGATTTGAAGGCCGGCAATCCTGAGAGAAGAAAGCACAAGCTGACCATTCATCTGCTTTTAGTGATTCGCAATACTCTGGAACCTGCGGATCAGTTGCAGCAAATAGAATGCTTCTTGAACCTGCAAGTTATGAAAACTCGTACTGTTATTCGATATTTTAGAGATATTAATGATCAAAGCAACGAAGCATGCCGATGCACATATTAGAACATTAATATCTTATTCAACATTGTAAAAAATTATAAAGGTTTAATATACTTATGTTGTACTTATAAATACAAATCAAACAAGATCCCACATTCCCGCATGACTATATTCAAGCTTATATTTCGTAATTGCAAAGAATTCGGAATGTTCTCTAGGCATTTGGACTTGAATGGATGTAGTATACGTTTTAACGGTCAAAGCAGGCTTAAAGTTTATACCCACATCAGTACATAAAATAACACAACATATCTATTACCAGGTCGCTCTTGGCTCAATGTTTACGTGGCTATTTCAAACTTGAGGTCAAGAGTTTGAACCTTACACCCCACTGCCCATAAGGTTGGGAAATAAAGGAACAATCCGCAAACCGGGACTTACATTTCCAAATGGTGTTATTAATGAAGATAAAAAGGTTTACAAGGAGGCAAATTAGATTCAATTGATGGCGTTTTGGTAAAAACAATGAGCGTATAAGGACCATTTGGTCCTATTTTTGGCAAACAAGTAAAATTGTCAAAATGGGACAACCACTGAAATTTCTCGAAATGGAAAAGTGGACAAACATGAAGAAAAGGAGGGACTAACTAGTACTCCGTCCTATTTAAGCTGCAAAGTTATAGGCAAGTTAGCAAACTAATGATGAAAGTATACCGGTTAAGAGCATAAAACATGGGTGGTCTTCCTGAGACAGGGAGACGCTTATCTTAGTTATCTGTAGAATTTTCATATCCGTTAATCTTAAATGTTAAAATCTTTTTTAACAACACGGAGTATATTGGTGAGGCATCAGAAGCCAAAGCAGAGGTCTAGAAAAATATTCAAACTGAATGGAAAGTAAAAGGGTGCATATGACCAACAACTGCACCTCAGATTATTTTCTCCCTTATCAAATATGCAATAGACGCAACTCATAATTCATGTAAGAGGGTGCAACTGCAACACTTAAGAGTTATAATACTACTTGTCATGGGAGAACTGGAGAAGCACCAAAGAAATAACAAGAGCGACCAATTACCTTCTTCAGGACTTAAATAAATATACGGTGTCCAGGCATGAGCAGCTTGAACAATTTTAGGAAGATCCCTTACCTGCAAGAATCAGCGTGTTAATTTATTTCCTCTTTTCCAAGCACGAGTAAATAACAACCAAACATTACATTTAGCCATTTAGGTCAGAGCTGAAAATTATGAGCTTACAACATTAGTTTTAACAACGCCAGGGGACACGCACACGACACTGATACCACATTCTGCTGGTAACCTCTTTTGGAGAATGCCACTGAACATGACCTGAAACAGACAAACCAACTTGAGTCATTATGCACGAGATTGTATTTTCTCATGTAAATGTAAACTTCTTTAGTCCATTTGTATCCCCTTAAAAGGCTTAAATAGAGCCGTATCACACAATACACCATCGTATCTTCACATTATTAATCAAAGGCCCAATCTAAGGACTCCATTAACTAATCCCTGCCCTCCACCTCCAAAGCTCCACAAAAAAAGAGCCAAAAGAATGGAGTTATAGCCTGTAGGAGTAAAAATCCAGACTTGCAACACTAACGTTTTAAAGTTGCTTACTTCGACACTTCATTTTGGCTGAATATTGACACAGCACTCTTTACGACACGATCATTTAGACACTATTATTCCAGTAAACATGACTTCACAAAATACGACACTGCCACATGCACTCATGTCTGGCACTTTAAGGAATTCTGGGCAACATAGGTTAGAAAACAAATTTGTGGAAGTCTTTAATTAATTCTATTTTCTCAAACAAAAGAAAAGAACAAGTAATTACTTAAGCATAAATCTATATATATTCTATACGACTAATAATCTTTAACAACATTTTCCTCAATAAGCAGAGATCATTGAACTTTAAACACCAAAGGACAGAATATATCAATACTATTTGCATGGGTAACCTGAGCCAGCTTGCTGCTTGAATATCCAACGAAACTTGTAAATTTCCTGTTCCCCTTGACAACAGACATGTCTTCAGGGTCAACAAATCCAAGAGAATGAACCTGAACCAAGAACCCAAATTTCATGCAAAACTTGTCAAGAAAACTCAAAAACATATCAATGAGCTTCACTTGTCCAAATAGGGACAACTGGGAAGTGAACTAGCGACTGTTTACATAAAAAAATATAGTACGTGAATCTCTAAATGTACAAGATAGCCATCTAGCAGAACCCACAGTCTTCATCTAAAAATTTTAAATATTCAGCACTGATGCTAGAGAGCTCATTATGTTACTCGGGCTTGGGTAAACAGATAGTAAAGCCTAAAGGAGACCGAGGATCAGATCTTTTTACATGAAAATTTTCATGATATGTGAACTCGGATAGAAGAATATGGGCATGGGTATAAAATCTTGGTTTGAGAATTAATCTCAGAGTAGGTCATCGTGCAGTAAAACTGAAATTCGAATTCTGATTTAAAATGTTTAAATTTGCCAAACTCTGGAATAGTATTTAGATTCCACAATTTCTCAAATCCAAATCAACATTTTGAAATAAAACTTTGTTACCAAACACAAACTTACGCTAAAATATACAATCTACAAGTACTATATAAGTTTATATATTGTTGGTCTATGCAACAAATTACTTTGCCCTTTTCAGTGGTCCGCGATGTTACTCGGACTTTGGTATGAGTGAGAGACTCGGGTACAAATCCAATAAACAATTGCCGAACTCGCCATGAGTCAACTTTTAACCCGCCCACAATTCAGGACATGGTTGGGGACACGTCTTCAGAAAAAATAAGATTAATTATAAGATTGAATTTTCTAGAGTATTTCCATATTTCCAATGGATTCAAAGACTCTTTACTCTTTATTTGTGGATATGATGAAATAAATTAAAATGGCTCACTAAAGTGGTTGCGCTTCTTTCTCTTGTGAAGCAGTGGTCTTTCGATTCAGTTCTGGACGCAATTTTCATCTTTGTCATTCGGAAACAGCTTCTTTGTGTTGCTAACTAGGGTAAGGCAGCATACATCCGACCCCCCCTTACCCCGCAATTCGCGGGAGCCAAGGAGCTACTATTGAGACACTGGGGTAAAGTTGATGTATTGAATTTTCTAGAGTTTATAATGCGGAATCGAAAGATGTCTGAGAAGTGAGAAATAAGGCTTAATATCATACAAAAATAGTTCTATATAGTATATACTTCATACACCATCTCTTCTGCCTTTCCTCTTACGCCTTGCCATCTGAGCCTTCTAGTGCTATGCACAAATTTCATACCTATATTCTTGAGTGTCATGTCACTATGTCAGATAGTGGTACGATCCTACAAATGACGAGTCGAAGTAACATAGGTGATCTCCCACCTTTTTTGTCGAACCCACATGAGATTAACCTCGCCTTTTCACTGCCAAACTCCAATGATTAAAGTGAAGATGAACATGGGAAGGAATACAGAAATATAAGTCTTGCCAGAGGGAATGGTGACTTGTGATTGACTCTATCTCCAACACTCTAGCAGTATTTATGCATCAAGCAAAATCTTTGTTCTTATAAACTAAGAATCATGACAATAAGAATCACTGAAATTTGCACATCGAATCGAGTTAAATAAGATTTATTAGTAGAGAACTTACCACAGAATTTACATTGACTATCCGGCTTGGAGAACCTCGAATAAGGGATGGCAAAAGAAGCATCGATAGGAGTGCTGGAGCTAAATGATTCACTTGCATATGCACTTCATGACCATCTCTTGAGAACTTTTGTGGCACTTCAAAGCAAAACAAAAAAAAATCTAATAAACAATCGATCACACAAATGCCTCAGCCTAGGCGCATTCGTACGAACTAAGAAAACACAATCAAGGTAACGTCAATCAACAATCAGCATACAAGGCAAAACTCCCTCAATGTAATCACGTGGGATGTTATATTTTGTGTCAAAGGAAGTGTAGCAGAAAGAAAGTAAATTTTAGTTCTTTGATTTACAACCCGTTAAACAACCGCCAAATTTAGCTCTCAATTTATAGCTCTCAGTTTTCACTTTTCATTTTTATTCTTGCTGCACCTTTTACCCCGCGACCTGCTTAATTTTGCCGCATTGTAAAACCAGAGAATCCTTGTAAAGCTCTCTGCAGATGTTTGTATCTTTTCACCGACAACATACTTATCCCTGATTCCGTCAGTGCAAGAACAAGAATCCTTGAGTTTTCGCATTGAATATTACGATCTTCTAGAACTTGCGGGCAGTTACTTGGAATGTAGTTCTAGGATTCAGGTACAAGGATGGCTTTTGGACAAGTGTGTGGTTCCATCCATGGTGACAGGATTCGGGTACCTCACGAATCACGAATCTTAAAAGCGAATTCTATCAAGTTGCTTAATGAAAATACATAGCACACATTCTATAAGAGTAAATCGGGAATCGGTATGGGCGTATTCATAGCGAATTTGGTAACCATGGTTCCATCCCCACAAAACTACTCGGAAACGGAAATCTACCTCCTTCCTCTTTTTCCATTGAAGTAGAGAGGGCCTCCTTCTCCACCGTCCAGCCTATTAGGGATAAATCCCAATCATTTTTCTAGCCTCCATCGTATAGTAAAGTTTAGATTGTTTAGGATGCCACCTAGCCAATGCTATTGCTTCTTTCTCGAAGAAAATTCAAAGTATATTCTTCTTCTTCTCAGAAATCATAGCTAGAAAAGGAAGAGGGGAAAAATCATATAATGTTTAAACTAGGATAGGTCCCTGGGTACAAACAAATCTGTATTGCTTCAATCACCCACCCTAAATTCTGGAAGGTAAACTTGTGATATAGACAAAAGTAACCTCCATTTCTAATTATACACTATTACACAAAAAGCTTGCATAAATCAATTTTGAAAGGAAATTGCATATACACATATGAGGAGGCAACAACCTCCAACAACAATCGAGCGTTACTCCCAAAGGGTCGGCTCACATGAA
Source organism: Silene vulgaris (assembly GCA_036897335.1). Classification (NCBI taxonomy): domain Eukaryota; kingdom Viridiplantae; phylum Streptophyta; class Magnoliopsida; order Caryophyllales; family Caryophyllaceae; genus Silene; species Silene vulgaris. The sequence goes on along the minus strand of JAYMSF010000015.1, from coordinate 16,543 downwards.
ACATCATCCAAATCCATTTAGGCTCGAATCCACCAATACAGTAAAGGGTAATACACAAAGTAAAATAATACAGTATAAAATAAAGATAGGACGAAACAAGAAGAGGCAACAACCTCCAATTGAGCATATTCCAGCATTGTTTATTAGGGCATGCAAAGGCTCTGACCGTCCATTGTATAAATCTGCAAATCGTGCAACAGATTCCAATGACAGAAGATCAATCTCCATTACCTACAATAAACAGGTTTTTAGAATAGCCTTTTGAAATTAATTGCCTTGCACTTTCTTGCTCATTTCCATTTGTAAGGAGGCAAAGGGTACTGGTCAGGACTCGGCAAACAGATTAGGTCGTGTCATACAACGGGTCATGAATCCTTCAACCCAACTCAATCTTGTGTCGTATTCCTGTTTGTTCACTCAGCTACATAAATGGATTATCAAGCCTCAATCTAAACCCGTTAATTTCGCGTCAAACTCGCGCCGTGTTTTTGTATCATGTCAATGTTTGGAAAATGTAAATATATTCATGTGACGAAGGATTAAAATAATTTAGGGCTAATTTAATAAATAGGTTCTTCGTGTCAGTTTCATTTTCAGAGAACTCAACCCAAACCCGACTCAATTAAATCTCGTGTCTTGTTCGTGTCGACCCACTTACATAAATTGGTCATTGTCTAAAACCAAACACGTTAATTTCGCGTTGGATTCGGGTCGTTTTTGCGGGTCGTGTCATTGTTTGCCAACTCTCTACTGGTAGTCCCCTCATTAGTACCAACTACCAGTAGTCTAAGGAGAAAAAGTGTAGGACAAAAGAAAGTGAAAGAGATCCATCCTCATAACTGCCTAAGAATAGTGTAGCAAAATAAGAAGCTAAGTTCACATTTACTAATGAGCAGGAGAATCAAAATCTTGAAAGTTACATTCATGATCATCAACCAAGTCTTTAATACCTCGATATTAAGAGGAAGGCCTTTACTAGGAGACTCAGTTTGCCATTTCTGGATCAACTCATGTGCTGCTTTAGTATTCCTCACGGCCATTACAACATGTGCACCAGCTTCCGCCAGTTGCCTAGTTTGTAAGTGACAGAAACAACATAATGAGAGAAAGAAGCAATATTAGCTTGTTCAGAAGAGCATTGGGTCAGACGGACTGTGTTTAAGACATGGGCTAATGTAGCTTACAGCATAGAAGGACACAAAGAACTCTTTGAATACAAACATGCAAATATGAAATGAGTATGTGACCTTCAAGAACAGCGTGTATTCTGGTCACCCTTGTATAGGGGTTCTTTGACCCAGGAAAAAGAACAGACTACAACAGTTGCTTGTAAGACGTATGTGGGATAGAGTATGGATACACCAGATTCCACCAACGACATCTAAAATAGAACCTAGTCTAACTATAAAACCAGACGGTGCGGCAACAATGTTCAAAATCAGATGGATATCTGTTACCATCAACTCCCAGGTCTTCCACCTTTCTCAACTCCTAAAAACTGTGTCAGTCACAACTAAACTTAAAGACAACAGTGACTTTTTTATTTTTAAAAAAATCGTAAAGAGCACAGTGAAAAGAGCAAGTGCGGTGGTAGACTGTTTCAGAAAGATTTGTTGCAAATTTGCAAGTACTCTAACGCTTAATCTATGGGAGAAGATAAACGGCCAGACAGATATAAACCATAACCATCAACAGCTAACGACAATTGGAACGTATTTGTGATGTGAAAAGACACAAGGTCATTAGTTCATTACAAGTACAAACGGGAGGGGGATTCAAACCTACAGCATATAGGACCTCAGTGACCACTAGGCCACCATTTGGTACTACAATTGAAACTGCGAGAGGCCGAACCTACATCACATCGGACCTCAGTGACCACTAGGCCACTATGTGGTACTACAATTAAAATTGCAAGAGGCCCTGCCAACACCCAAGCATTGATTTCACCCGCCAAAACGGAACTGCATCCCAACATACAATTAAACCATCCCCAGATGCCATAAATAATATACAAACTCGAAAGTCGATTGCAGAACTGTATTATTAGCAATCCATTTGTCAAATTGATCCAGGAAATGAAAAAATAGACAGAATAGTATTCGGATTTAAACCAACCCCAAATGCCAAATTGAACCAAAAACTCAAATTAAGACAACAAACAACATAGTAATCAGATTTAAACAAACCCCATATGCGAAATTGATCTAAAAAACTCAAAAGTTGACAGCTGACAACATAGTAATTGGATTTAAACAAAACACAGATGCCAAATTGAACAAAGAAACCAAAATTACGATAGAACAAGGAAAATTTCTTACGTCCCCGGAATGTCCCATGTCACAGTACACCCTCGCCAAGAAGAAGCCTACTTTCCTTGTTACTCTTTTCTCTATGGTATTTTTGCTACTATTTCTCACGTGTACGGTTGTACCTAAGCAATTTTTCCTTACTACTAACCGGCAACCGCAATATCTAATTATCAACTATCTAGACCTGGTAAAACGGGTAGGACCAATTTTTTTTTTAGGGAAAAACGGGTCGGACCAATTTGGATAGAGTCAGTTCGGCTCTGTCATATTATCGGGTTAGTTTAGGTTAGTTTGGGTTATTTTGGTATGCTGGTCGGGTCATTTTCAGGTCAAGCGGAGCGGGTCATTTATGATTCGCATCATTTTTTGGGGTAATTGCTTATGAGAGAAAAAAAATGGTATGCTTAGTATTATTACCTATTTTTAGTTTAGTTCTCGTATGATTCTTTATTTAATGTAAGTAATATTAAGCGTGATTTTAAATTAGTCATTTCAAGTTAAAATTTATTTTGTGATAAAACTTTGAGTTTTTTGTACTCGAAAGTTATTATCAGTTAAAATTTATTTTGTGATAAAACTTTGAGTTTTTTGTACTCGAAAGTTCTTATCAGTTAAAATTTATTTTGTGATAAAACTTTGAAGGAACTAAAAAAACAATGAGTTTTTTCAAACCAAATATCTCGTAATGGCGTTTGATTTTTAAGAAAAAAAATTAATGCGTTCTGAAGTTGTAACCATGAATTATTTCTAGTCAAAGTTCTTTGTTTTTCAAAACAAAGAGGGGTACAAGTAAACCTAACAAAATTGACTCGACCAAATGACCTAACCCGAATAAACCCACCCGTATCCCGACGCGACATCCGAAGTGAAGATTCGAGTTTGACCCATAACCCAAATTGATCGACTCAATGTTTATTGTTACGTTGCACATACATTAACAGTTAGTGGTGTACTCGGGCTGACCCGGGGGTGCGGGGAGGGCTCTTTTGGCTAGCCCTTGGGGTTAGGCGGGCTTGGCCGGGCTGGGGGTGGCGTTACCCGGATCCGACCCATGGGCGGGGCGGGCTGGCGGGCCTGTGTAATTTTTTTAGCAAAAATGGCGGGCCGGGCTGGCATTATGGAGCCCGTAGCTGGTCTGTGTATGGGGCGGACATGGCTGGTCGATGGGCGGGTCTGGTCAAACGGGCCAAAAGTAGCCCGATAGGCGGGTCAGGCCAGGCCAACCCGTTCATTTGGCCACCTTCATTAACAGTTATCCCTAGAAAATTTGAAACAACAAACCCGAAATTGACCCGAACCCAATGCGACCCAGCCCAACCCGACCCAATGTGACTCGAATTCTTGTAAACCTGACCTGCACCTAGCCCGATTGACCGTTTGCCAAGTCTAACTGTCTAAGTACAAGGGGGAAAATGAAAAAGCTTTGTTACAACTTAGTAACTTATAACTAAGTATATTAGCTTAGATATACAATGACGTGATATACCTAATGGACATAAGAATCGCTGGGAGTAATGACTAATGACTAATGAGATAATTTAAAAGACAAAGGATGAAATAAAGACCTGGCGGTTTCGAGGCCAATACCACTGGTAGAGCCAGTGACGATGAAGGTAAGATTATGAAGAGAAGGTAATGGCATTGGATTATGCAAATGTTTGGCTTCAAATTTTTGAAACAACATCTCATGAATGATATTCATCATCCCTTTTACCCAATCAATACATCCTATATTATCCTTCATCTTTACTGCTTCGTCGTCTTCTTTCATTTCTCTCTTCTCTTCCTTGCTAGATGAGTTTATGATGTGCAGTATTCAAGAAGAGCATGTGTGTGCATGTCATTTTGTGCTGTGTTTGACTTTTGGTTGATCAAAATAATGAATATTTTTATATAATAAAAGAGGAAAACGCATATATTAAAAAATGGGTTTACGTAAGGGAAATATTGGAGTAATGTTAAATCATGTAAGAGGTTAGGCCGCAACCAAATAGAAGAGAGAAAGTCCGCATTATAAGCTTAAGCTTAAGGTTCCACTCTAATATTTACACTTGTATAAATTATAAGTTGTAATTTATCGTAAGGGAAGAAGCCAATGAGGTTTCATTCATCACATCAAATAAAAATAATCCTAATGATCAAACTAATAGTACTATGACCAGTTGACGACCAATACTTATATAAGGCGGTTTACATAAGTGTAAGGAGTCGAACTACACAAAATAAAAGGCGTATTTAGCTGCTAAGTCCGGTTTGGATTAAGTTATAACTAACGCTAAGGAACTTTTTTTTTTATCTCGCTGGTTAATTATAAATATTAATACACCTGTTCAAATCTTGTAAGGGCAATAGCAATGATAATAGTTTTCAATACAACATTTTTCCATTGACACATAACCATAAATCATCATGTATGAAACTTTTTATTTCTTCTCAATGGTAAAAGTTCCATACTTTGTTTGTGGATCCCCTTTTTTCACTCTTTTCATGTTATGAAACCGGTTTCTTACTTTAGAAATCGGTTTCATAAAAGGAGCTCCTTATTATCTATCTCAATGGTTAATGAGCTCTTTATATGGTATGAAACGCCTTATATGTTACCATTACTATTGCCCTAACTCATTATTTTATTTCAAAATGAGTGCGTAAATTACTACGAGTATGCGTTGTATAAAGATTTATCGAGAGATCAATTGATGTTATGGATAGTGTAACTGTATCGGATTGATAAGCTCATCAAGATGTTAGATGTCGTTGACGAAAACTATGAGGAATGTTAAATGAGGTGGAAATGCAGAATTGCTACCATTATATTGCCAAAACCATGTCTTGGGACTTAATTTGATAAATCAAATTGAACTCGTAATTTAAACTAAACCAAACATGCTCTTTTTCATAATTTAAACTAAATCAAACATGCTCAAATTGAACCCATGACATTGTTGACGAAAATCACTTGCAAGCTTGTAACGGACCGCCACAAAGACACTTGTTGTGAGAAAATATAGCTGGGTTAACCCGTTTAAAACGTCGGCCATTGGGTATTGGGCCACATAGTTGATTAAAACTCACGTCGATTGAATCGACATGTACTTGACCCAAACGTTTTGGAAGAGACCCGTATATCATGTTGTGGCTTATGTTGAAGCTCTCTAAATTACGGGCCAAGTCCACATTTGAGAAATCAAATTTCAAAAGGTTGTAATCGACCCGAATGTCAATTCTGGCGGTGTTAGCCTTGTCAAACAAAAACGAGGCATCACCGGAGAGTTTGTTGTGAGCAAGGTTAAGGGTAAATAGATTAGTCCTGCCTAAAGTTTTTGGAATCGGCCCCTTTAAGTTGTTGTTGGACAATGAAAGACTTGTGAGGTTTGGCATTCGGCCTAATGATGTTGGAATTGAGCCCAAAAGTGAATTCGAGTCGAGATATATCGAGTTTAGATTCCGCAAACGGGCTAGATAATTGGGTATTGAGCCGGATAACTTGTTTGAGTCAAGGCGAAGGAGGGCGAGATTTGCTAGTTGGGATAAAGTTGGAGGAAGTACACCGGTTAGTCCATTGGAAGAGAGGTCGAGGTAAGTGAGCCTTTTCAGTTGGCCCAAAATATTAGGAACTGGGCCGGTAAGTTTATTCGAGGATAGTTCAAGTTGGGCCAAGTATGTAAACTGGCCCAAGAAACTAGGGATTGGGCCGGTGACTTTGGTTCCGGAGATGACTAGAGATGTGAGATTCGTTAACTTACTTAAATACGGCGGTATTGGGCCGGAAAGATTGGGAACATTTGAAATGTAGAGCGAAGTAAGCGAAGGAAGGCGGTCTAAGAATGGCGGGATTGGGCCATGGATGTCATTGGCTTCGGTGATGCTTAAGGAAGTGACATGACCTTGATCATTACATTGGATGTTAAGCCAGAAACAACAATCTGTGCTCGGATCCCATGAACCAAATGAAGAAGGGTGGCCCAATTCGGTTTTAATACGTAGGAGAACACGTTTATCGTGGGGATGGCAAAGATCAGGGGTGCTTTGAGATTGAGAAAAGTCGACTACTTGTGAAAGGAGGAGGAGAAGAGGAAATGAGTACAAGTATGATGGACTCATTTCTCTTCAACAAATACTAAGTAACAAATAGAGTAGTAGTGTTGATGAGCTAATAATAGAATGGCATTCCTTATAAAGGAATGCAAAACAAATAGAGACCCATAAAACGCAACCACGTGGAGGAAGACTGCCTTTCGTGGAAGTTTGCTTTTATTGGTGATCAAAGTCCATAAAGATATTGCACATGATCAAAATCCCATACTTATTGGAGTAAATTTTTTTTAAAAACTATAAATAATGTTTACTGATTAAAGCCACGTAGTATACACACAAAACCGTAACCACACGAGTTGGCCTAGACACATTTTTGCGATTTACGCAAATTAGCCTAAACTCATTCGTATAAACCACATGCATGGGCATAGAACAATCCACAAAAGACAGACACCCATGGGTAAAGTTATCGTCGTTTAAAGTTTTTTGTATTTAATTGTTTTTTTTGTTCGAAATTAAATCGTTAATTATCGTTTAATAAAAAATATACTTCGTAAAAGTTAATATTATCCAAACGAACAAATTAAAAGGAAAGAAAAACTGAAATTTTTATGAAAAAATAGGGGCGTAACGAGTAAAACTAGGAGCATAATACAACAAAATCTGAATTTAACATCTTTTGTACGAGTAATTTTATCAAATAGGATTCACTTGTGACGACTGACGGGTCAAGTATCATCCACATGGGAGATAAGACAAAAAGTAGATCGCATTGAGATTACAAATGACTTGTCTTTATCCTATTATGTGAGTTTTATTTGACGCTCACAAGCTTGTGACGGATATCGCGATCACAAATGAGAATTTGTGTAATTTTATATTGTTGTTGGGCCCAGAAATATATGGATCTAATATTACAAAATCCATCGAAATAAATGGCGTGTCTGGTATCTCCCAACTCCCAAAGCAATCCGATTGCGTTTCTAGACTTTCTTCTGCGTGTCCACACTTCCATCACATACGGTACGAATATACGAGTATCGGCATGCCCATATCTATCACGGGTCAACTGAACCTACCTTCTAAGATTCGGATCCTTCGGATCAGAAGCAAGGTACTGAATAAGTAGGACAATTTAGGGTCATGAACCGTCCGAAAAATAATGTTGTAGAAATATTAATTAATAGGTGAATAATAGCGTACAAAAAAAAGTGCAAATATAAAACAGAGACTACGAAATGGAAAAGATGGGAGATAATTGTGGGAGATGACCTTTCAACAAGTGCTCAATGGAGACACATTAAATTCTTTTTACCTATGTCGATAAGGAGACGCAAATACTCGTGATCAATGGCGAACCAATACAATCAGAAACAGCTAATGAGAAATGAGACTACTGATGATCAGTTACAGTGATATTTGCAAATGGTACTTCTAAAATCAAAACACGACTGCTTGAAGCTTAAATGTGAAACATATTACAATCTAACAAAAAAACCGACTAGTTTCCAGCTACGATTTACCAAAAACCCTTGCAAAGCAGAACTCAATGCCCCCCTGTTATCAGCATCTGAAAATCATCAGTCTTGAACATTCGCTTTCTACGAATGGGTAATATGCACATCTCAAAAGAATTCTGAAAAAATAAAAACAATTTGGGTCAATGTATGGAGCATATGATCTATTTCACTCCAACTGATAATGACCGAATTAAGTATAGGCGCAATTTATTAACAAGCAAAATCGAGATTTATTAACAAGTACAATGCATCTTTGGACATTCAACCCTTGCAGAAACCGATAACGATACTGCATAAATGAATACTCCGTATTCGCCATAAAACTGCACAATACAGCATATCCTAGGATTAATAATTTGGCAGAATTAGTGATTAATATTTGGGAATTCTTAACCGTACAAGTAACACTGAGATTAAGAAAACACATGATAAAAATTTAGAGACTGACACTGACTGATAGGCATCACGGAAAAAGATTTTTGACGGTAAACCAGCTCTAGGCTTCTATCTAGGTTTTTGATTGTCAGGTAAAACTAGTAATCAACTATGGAGTATATAACAAAATCAACATTTGTGAGCATCTAGAATCTAGATTAGAGAGAATTTTCAGTAGAATTCAGCAGTTCTAAACTTCAAGCTCGCACACAAACATAGTTGTAGATTTATAGGCTGATAGCAAATCAAAAATTCAAACCAATTCAGATACGAACAGACTCTAAATACATAAGTTGAGCGTAGGTACAAACTGTAGACCGTCTTTCCTCAAACGCTCAGTACCTTAATGTATACAGACACTTGATGCTCCAGCAAAATATTCCCAACCATGAAAATATTATCTACCAAACACTAAAATCAATATCAGCATTAAACTACTGAGATAGAAAGAGTATATCCTCTCCCAGACTCATCTCAGATTACCACTCCTGAAAGAGTGAAAGACCAGAAACTCTCTAAAGATTGTTAATCAGACAGCTTCTATAATCTTTATCCTTGTCCCATACACTCCTACAGCCTATAGACCAGCGACCTCCCCATGGCATGGAGTCCGGAAATTATCTCTCTAATTACAGGCATCAATCATAATCAATTTTCCTAACTTCTCTGTTCAACTTGACTAGTAAAAAATTACCCATCACACATATTAGCAAACACCCTCACGCCCCAAGTTTCAAAGCTCGAATTCTAGGAGCTTGGATTTTTGGAATTTGTTAGTATTTTCTACAAAGATCCCACCTGAAGTACCTTAAAGGCCATCTATGGCTCTACATAAAGGACATTTTACATAAAGCCCACTTCATTATTGTTTATCCATTCTAATACGTCAAACCAAAGAAGCCATCCAAGTCGGTGCATCAAGGATTTTCAAAGTGCCAAGTTCACCAAGCATACACTTTTAGCTCGATTTCCAAATTGTTTTCAATACACATAATCCAAATAAATCAATGAATGTTGGCAATCACTGTATGCCTCTCTTACGAAACTGTTTCAATATTCCTTCATAACTGCAATGAGATTTTATCTAATAGGACCATCTTCGTATCACAAACATTATCTCTAAGAATTATAATGCATACTACTAACCAGAAGTTTACGAACAGAGGGATCCAAGTTTTTAAAAATGCAATTTCAGCTCTTTGTTTGCCAAACTAAGTCGAAATCTTGACATTATTCGACAACATAAGTTGTAAAGATCTTCACAAATTTTACAAGAGGATACTGCAGCAAACCGTTCCCTTAGGAAAATGAAATTTCACGTCAAGCTTCTTAGAGATCATCTTTCAATCAAGAGGTACTTGACTTAACACAAAAAATCAAAAATGGCAGTCTATTGAAAGACCATCATACATTTATAATCATGAAACTAGCCTACCACTTATTGTCCACAGTGGCTTCCAATTTCAAGAAATTAAATTAGCTTCAAAGCAAATTTATACCTTTCAGCAGAAAAAGACAGAGAAGACCTCGAACCAAAAATATTTTGAATAGTAAAATTCACCAAAGCAGGTAGATAATATAATAAACGGATATGATAATACATAGAATAAGTTTACGATATTGAAGATACAAGAAACTAGACTGGAAGATGGGAAAGAGAGCTTCAAAGAGCACTTACGTAACTTGTTATAACCATAAAATATGAAGTTATTGAACCACACATTTTTCATACGAAACTAAGACACGTCTGTCAGTAACTGAAAACATAAAACTTCGAGTTGAGCAAGAAGAAAAAATTACCATATAGCCTACTGGCTCTTCTTTTTCTTTTTGTACAGAGAAATTGGAATCTTGCTCAACACAATTTTATCAAACTTTCGATAACCACCTTCGATAACTCTACATGCTACACACAGCTTATCATCAATCCGGTTCTGGTACTTCTCGTATAATACTGGGACTGATAAAGCCAGAAGAAATCCTAAACACATACCAACCGACATAACAAAATGCACCATTTAAGAGCAAGAACAACAGGAATGGCGTAGTAACAAGTAACAAAGTTTAAGCCACTCACCCATATAGACAAATGTCACAAAACTACAGAGACTACCCACGCAAGAAACCAGCCACAGCAATGCTGCAACCTGAACACAAAAGCATTCATTAAATACATCGATACAATGATGCACAATGACTTAACAATAACAATATTACCCCGTGCCTAGAAGAAGCTCACGCAAATTGCAACGTAAGAGGGTCGGATGTATCATGTATGCAACATTACCCCTATGTTAAATACACAAAAAGGCTTGTTTCCTAATGAACCAAAATGAAAATTACGTAGAGAAAACTATAAATCCCTATATTGGGGTAAAGAATGTCGCACAACCTGAACCAAAACTCGCAAATTTCCACAAACAGCTATCTCATGAGCAATAGACAATCCACGATTAATCCAGATGCGAATCACAGCAGTTGCCTGCTCAATCGACTTCTCAGACACTTCCAAATCAGGGATAGGTGGAAGAGGTCTAGAAACAAATCAAAACAACATAATTTAAACCAATTTCTCATTTAAGTAAAACACCATCAGCTATAAAAATGTTATGCCTAATATCATTACTGCCGAAAATTACCTATTAAGTAGCGAAGCGGACTTAGCCCAAAAGAAGAGGATAATAACAAGAAGTAAAAGCACACTTGATATGAAAGACAATGGATTATATCCAGCGCGTTCAAAGAGAAACCACAACGACGTCGTAGAGACTAGCAACAGAAGACTTCCACTCCATTTTCTCCACAATAACACATCCGCTACTGCAAATTTGAAATAAAAAATCAGTAATCTGTTCTATTCAGCATTCATCGGACCAAAATCACATAAGAATCCGCGAAAGTTTGAGATAAATCGCACTAAAGATGACAATAACATTAGTGATGATGACAGTAGATGCAGAATTACGTACAAAACTTGCATATCATAAATTAATCCGCCACTGCAATTTCAACATTTTCTGTGTTAAAACACACACGAACTCACATAACTTCGACATTAACTGAACGAATAATGTCTGTAACTACAGTGATGGTGACAGTAAATGCAGAATTATATACAAAACTTGTTCGTCGTAGATTAATCCGCCACAACAAATTTCAAATAAGAAACCAGTAATATGTTCAATTCAACATTCATTCTACCAAAATCACATATCAATCCGCAACACTTCCACATTAATCGAAAAAAACAAGAATTACATACAACACTTGCATATCATAAACTAGTCCGCCACAACAAATTCTAAATAAGAAATCAGTAATATGTTCAATTCAAGATTTATAATACCAAACTCACATATCAATTTTCAAAACATCGACGATAATCGAACAAAAGACGACAGTAACTACAGTGATGGTGATGACAGTAAATGCAGAATTACATACAAAACTTGCGTATCACAAACTAATCCGCCAAAGCAAATTTTCAATAAGAAATCAGTAATATGTACAATTCAACATCAATTACACCAAAATCACACATGAATTCAACAAAACTACGACGTTAATCGAACAAGACAGTAACTAAAGTGATCATGACAGTAAATGCAGAATTACATACAAAACTTTCAAATCATAATTAATCGCAACGATCGAAGTTCAATCGGAAGGAAGATCATACATGAAACGATAATCAAATCAAAAAGCAAAAAGAAAAATGAAATGAGAAAGAATACCGGAGCCAGCGCCGAGAAATTGATGAACAGAAATGCGACGAATCGTATGAGAATCGTCCATTTAGGGAGAAAATTAGGGTTCGTGATTGTGAGAAATATTAGGGTTTGCGAATTTCCGGCAATGCGATCGGAAAAGAAAGATGGTGAGAGTTGTCAAGGGAGGTTAGTTTTTGATGCAAAAGGTGATGTTGAATAAATTGGTGCCGTTGCACTTTCTTTACAGGTTGTTGAGGTTTCATTTTATTTCCTTTCTTATTTCATGCACCACACCGGGCTAAACCTTTCAAACGTATCGAACGGTTGGACGTCAGGTTACGACTCTCTTAAAATACAAGTCGGATATAATACGGTCCAAGTATATGGGTTTTGTTGTGCGGAAGCGTTGATATCTTCTGTTGGATCTCTATTGTGTCGGTGTCCACTCTTGTGCTCCTTCCAAAAAAGTCTCGTACTATTATATTTTGTGGAACATGGATTTTTCATCTTTTCACCACCGATAAGGAACATGGGTTTAAACTCTAACAGATTTTAGGCCGGGTTAGGGTTAAAATAGCAAAATTCAAGTTTTTTAACAATTAAATTTTTCCCCCTCAAATGAGCGCATTATGTTAGGGGTAAGGAACAAATCCCAACCTCACGGTTGATGTAGGAGTGCTTTTATCGCTTGAACTAACTCTTATTTTTACAATAATTAAATTTTGTAAAAACAATATGTTCATAAATGAGTATGTAACATTTATGTTAATTGTACGACAAATAAACATAAATAGGCAGCTGTTAAAATGCATTATTCGCCCCAAAAACAACTTCGGCAAATGACTTTGAAAAAGTAGTGAGTGAGCCACATTAATTAAGAATATAACGATACTTGCGTTCGACGCGGCCGTTTGGTTGGGGGCTGCCAACACAAGAGGTCTAAAACTGAATTCCAAGCTTTAAAAAATAACCTCCAAGGCAATTAAATTCAGTCCCATTATTACTGCGAACTTTTTTAACATGTAGTGAAACCATAGCTAGATAATTGAAAAGCATGTCGGTGACTTCACTCTTATCAAACAATAAAAATACCCAGACAAAATGTGAACAATCATCAACAATGATGAGAAAATATTTTGCACCAGAAGAAGAAGGAAGACGATACGGTCTTCATAAATCACAATGTATCAAATCAAAAATATTAGAGGCTTTATTATTACTGTTCGAAAAACTATGACGATGTTATTTTGCAAAATGACGTACATCATAAACAATATTCTTATTTGGACTAATATCACTAACAGACGAGATAAAGATCACCACATTATCAGTCGGATGTCCAAGCCTATGCCAAATCTCAAAAGAGTCGTTACACTATGTGATTTATTAATGGTTTTCCAAAAGTCATTGAATTGCAAAATATGTTCCTAAGCTCACCAACTCAGTCACCATCTTCGAAACGGGGTCCTCCTATAAAAAACACAAAGACTTGCTAAAATTAATTCCAAAAGGAGAATCAACAAGTAATTTATTGTGAAATAGAAATCAAGTTGCAATTCAACTTTGGCATAAATAGCACACGATGGAGGGTTTGTGATCAGTAAGAAGCACACTCCGCATTAGTGTGACTTCGACATGATGTTTGTCAGGTAAACCAATAGGCCAACCGATGATAGTTGTAGGAGTACTTAAACAAGAGCGGTTATCCGTGACATGGTGCGAGGTTTAACGAGCTCCAAAAACACCTCATAATCCCTGAGAATTGCACGCGCGGTCTGTTCACTTCGACCCTTAATTTACATTTCAATTATGCACTCATGTATTTTCATTTCGATTTTTAGTTTCTTATAGTATTCTAAGACTACGTCTTGCGTGTCGAATCTTGAAGCTTTTTTTAGGTTAAGATACGTTTTTAGGCATTTAGAAAACGTATCGTTATTCTGCACACTCAATGTATCCTGCTATAGGTCCAAAACAATCAAATAAGCCTCTTTGAGGAGTGCTAGCCAATGAAAACTGCTTCTCACCTTTAAGCTTGATATTGCTTGTGATTACTTTCAATAATCGTATTACTTACATTTATTGCTTTGTGTGTCGGACTTTGATAGTCGTGACTAGGATTCCCGACGCACACTCCGACTCCTGAGAAACATTCTAATGGGAGATCCCTCGCTAGTACGAGACCTTTGTTGCTTGCATTCTTGCCCTAGAGTCGGATAAGGGTGCGCACCACGATCCAACAAAAGTACTGGACGGTGACATTTGGTATCAAATGTCCCGGTTTTCAGACTTGTTTCTGTAAGCCGCATTTGTTCATTGTAATCGAGAAAATGGGGCGAACTGAACATGAAGGACCGAGTGGACGCCTTAAAGGAATCATTCGATAAGAAATTTACCTTGCTCGAGGGAATCGTGATCCGAATGGGGGAGAGCCTCGAGAAGTTGGAAGAGGCGGTTAGTGGCCTCGAGTCGTCAATGGACGAGATGAATACACAGATCAAAGCGATCAGTGATGCAATCTCCGACGATCGGGAGGAATAAATCACTTACCTTTATCGAAAGATCGAGGAGCTAGAGAACACATGCGCCACGCTCCTGAAAGCGGTGTCCAGTGACGGGAAATCTTCGAGTAGCCGCAAAGTGAAGGCGCCCCAATCTCGTACCTATCATGGGGCGAGGGATTTAAAACCTCTCGATAACTTCCTTTTCGACGTGGAGCATTACTTCTGAGTGAGTGGGGCTCGACGAAGATGTGAAAGTCGACACAACGAGTATGTACTTGATGGACGATGCCAAGATGTGGTGGAGGGCCAGGTACAAGGAAATCGAAACGGGCACGATCACGGTAACATCGTGGGCCGACTTCAAGAAAATCTTCAAGGTCCAATTCTATCCCGAGAACACGGATTTTGTTGCTCGGAGGAAATTGAAGAAAGTGAAACACACCAACTCGATCCGAGATTATGTGAGGGATTTCTCGGCATTGAATGCTCGAGATCTCCGACATGCCTAAGATCGATAGGACATTCGAGGTCATCAACGAATTAAGAAGGTGGGCACAATAACATGAAGTGATGGTGAGATAGAACCCGAAGACTCTAGCTTCGGCGTTGTCAGTCGTGGAATGACTCCTAAACTTCCATGGGGAGCGTGAATCGCCTAAAAGTATGGCACAATCTGAGTGTGGTGAACGTCCTCAGAGTGATCCCAAGGAAAGAAGCCGCAAACAAGTTCGATTTTGGTTAGGAGCAGTCAGTTTCGTCCACAAGGAAGTCAAGTTCGATATCGGGGAGTAATGGGAACTTGCCCGCAAGCTCGTCTTCGAGGGTGGGAAACTCTACCGCGTCTTCAACGAGGAAGCCGTTTGCGTGTTTTGTGTGCAAGGGTCCCCACATGATGGAAGAATGTCCCAACAAGGCAGCGGTCAACGCGATATTACAGAACATGCCAAAGGGGACTAAAGAATGTCTTGATGGGGTGCTGGCCAAATATCACCAAAAGTATCAGGAAGGCTCGAGTGATGGTGAGTTCCAGCCGAGAAAAGGTGCACTTCGAAGGATCAGTGCATTGGGGAAGACGAGTGACCCCATCGATAGTGGATCACCAGGGTTGATGTACGTAGACTTGGTTGTCAATGGGAAGGCCGCCCGTGACATGATCGACACAGGTGCGACTTCGTCACGTGGAATAAGGCAAATCGGCTGGGATTGGTGTTGAGCTAGGAATGGGGAGAGTTCAAGGGTGTCAACACGAAGGCAAGAAACATTCAAGGAGTGGCTAGCTAGGAAAGTTGAAGCATAGATGGGGAAGTTGTCGGGGATGATTGACTTCATAACAGTGCCAATAGATAACTTCAAGCTAGTACTCGGGTTGCAATTTCTCAAACACACGCTGCGGTGTTCAAACCAAGTGCTCAATCGATGATGCTAATGGGGTCTTTTGAGAACCCGATCGTGGACGAGGATGGGAGGATTCGTCGAATGTCGGCAATGCAGCTGTAGAGGCCAAAGTGAGTGACGCCTGCAAGTCTGGGCTCTATGGATTTTGAGAAGGATATGCGGGCATGCATGCCCAAACCAAGAGGAATGCCTAAGTGTTCGGTGGATAACGAGGGCATAATGAAGCCCAAGGTTCGGTGGAGTCGAGGGTGGACGCTAATTACGCTGCTAAGTGGCCTAGGTTCCCAGAATGCCTCGTATTTATAATCATAGGATCACCCACCTTATGCTAATCTTTAGATGGGGGACAATTTTATTTTTTATACGTAATATATATTTATCACACCTACATAATTTTTCAATGTGGGACATATAACATAGAGTATTAAGAAGTATACACCATCTTCAATATGTGCAAATTATATGAAATCTACTCAATATACTCTAATGATAGCATTTTTTTTACCACGAATCTAATTATATTATTTTCATAACTTTTTTGCCGACATTATTTTGCCAAATGAAATGTATAATTTTTTTATAGAAACATCACTTGAATATAAAATAAGAAATCTATATTATAGTAACTAAAT
>JAYMSF010000014.1:0-29555 GCA_036897335.1 Silene vulgaris | reverse complement strand
TTACCTTTGGTCTGGATGGGAGGGAGTAATATACATTTCATACCCTGCATAGGCTGCATTATTCTAGTCTTACATAATACTACTCTTACACACCACTTGTAAACTTCAACTTTAATTTATAATTATATTATTATATTATTATTATTGCCTAGTCTACAATCTCATGTAATTTTCATGACTAAATCCATTACACAAACGACGACCCATTATAAACACTACCAAAACATCCACGACTCTTCTCTTCTTCCTCCTCACCATTTCTCCAATCCTCACCTTAGAGAAATGTCGCCGTCGTCATCGCCGTCATGGAGTTTAAGGCCATGCTTCATCAACCTATCTTGTCGTAAACCACCACCGTTAACGTTGGTGCCTATAACCTTGGCATGTATTACTACCTTCCTTTTACTCCTTTACATGTCATTTACGACGAATCATTTATTATTACACCACCCTAAAGCTCATTCGTCACCAAATATCCTAGAGCCTATAAAACAATCTCCCGCTGCTGTTACTGTTACTTTTACTGTTACTCATACAGAAAATAATACGAGTAATAATTATCAAAAAACTAAGCTTGAAGATGGTAATTTCTTTTTCAATGATACAACTTCGTTACCTCCGTTGACTTTATCTTCATCAATTATCGGTAAGTTTACTAAGATTTTAAGCTATTTATTTATTTTGTTATTTATTTAATTTTTTGATTTTTGATTATTTGTTAATTACTCCTACTTAAGTAATATCTTTTGTAGTACGTAGTTTAGTGTTTTGGGACATATGTATCATGTTGTGCACTAGTAGAAACAATTTTCGAGTACATCCGACCTCCTTTCCCCCGTATGAAACGGAAATTTCCATGACGTTGGGTTAATATTGTCGTTCATGTTGCTTTCAGCTACAATTAAACAAAACAACAAAATTTTTGCACGTAAGATCTTATGTTAAAATCTTAGAAATATTTACCAAACTTTTTATTTATTTTATTATTATGTTTAACGTGTAGGATTAGCGTTGTACAAGTCTAAACTCTAACTTAATCTGGATGAAACCGTACTGTCCTTATTATATAGAACAAGTCATTGATTAGTTCTATAATACAGTATTAAAATCAATATCGGAATAAGGTTTGCGTTTAGAGTTCGAAAATATTTCAGAAGGACAAATGAGTAATGCAACAAGGTAAACTTGAATATAAAAATTCAAATTTTTAACTAAAAGTTTCAAAATCAGGGTGAATGGGTTTTATATTAAAACCCGTGCCTAAACAAGTCATTGATAGTTTTATATTTAAATCAATGACGGAACAAGATTATGTGGTTAGGAGGACCAAAATATTTTAGGAGGGTAAATGAGCAAAGCAATAAGGTAAACTCTAAATCATTTATTTAAAATTATGGGCGAACGACCTTGCTAACCCCCTTAGTTCCGTCACTGATTAGAATCCTAACCGAGTAACATTTTACCAACCTTTATTTTATTTTTATTTTTTTGTTTGTTTAATCATGTGATAGGTACGTAGAGTGGCATTTTGTATGTAAAAGTCTAAACTCCAACTTAATCAATATAAAAGTCATAATTAATGTGCTTAATCCTTTGATTAACCAATTAACTTATTTAGAACAAGTCATTAACTTGTTTCACGAGAGAAGACAATTATATCGTGACATTGTCGAAATGTATACCGGTATAATATACTCTCTCCGTCTCGGTTAATTGTTGTCTTTTGGTTTAGACACAAAGACCAAGAAAATTGAAGGTGGCTAATTATAAGATGACTATGGACAAGTTGACTAAATTGATTGTGAAAGTTCAAATTGCTCAAAAAATGTAATCCTAAAATAGGCAGGACAACAATTGACTGAGACATTCCAAAATGGCCGGAATAAGACAACAAATGGTCGGGATAGAGGGAGTAATAAACTTTATTAAATATTTATGAAGTTTGAAAAGTCCAAATAATTGGGTGGTCAATAGTAAAATAATGGAGTATAAACTTGGGTTTTTTGTCAAACACAACCTTTAAAAAACTTTTTTTTCCAAACACCCAAGTGTTTGACAAAAAACCCAAGAAAAAGTTTTTTCCAAACACCACCTATAAACCCTATAAACCCCACAAAGGTGGTGTTTGGGAAAAAAAAAAATTTAAAAGGTTGTGTTTGACAAAAAAACTCTATAAACTTTGTAACAAATAATCATAGAAATTGACATGCAACAATTAAGATTTGAGCTACTTTGGTGGCTGCTTAGCCATTCAACTATCGTACTTTTAAAGACACATTATTCCATCATGTGCTAGGGAATAGGATACGATATGAAATTATATGGTACTCCGTGTGATTATTGTCATAAGATAATACGATATAAAATTACTCCCTCCGTTTCAGTTATTTATTTATCTTTGATTTTGACATAAAAATCAGTGAAAATAGAGGGAGTTAATTATTAAATGACATGTCACCAAATTGAGTATGTAGGATCAAATTATAAATTAAATACATTCTTAAAATAAAAGGTAAATAATTGACTAAAACACTCAAAAATAAAATAGGTAAACAAATGACTATTATGACTGGATGATATGAAATTATATGGTACTTTGTATGACTATTTATGACGAGACATTGTAACATGTGTTAGGTTAAGACGGAATTTGTAAGAACTTGGTAAACGTTATTATACATGTAAACCATCTAATATGAAACTTATTTGCTAAGTTTAGAAGAACATTTTACTTCGTAGTACTTAAATTTTCCTTTTTTGTAAGAAGTGAATCATAATCACACAAAATAATTCTTCATTTGTTGGGTGAATATATGATTGATTGTTAGATGTCTAAATGAGTAAATGTCTTATGTATATCATTTCAAGGTGTTTTTTCCGCTAAAATTTGAGGTTTTACTTGCCAAAAATATTTTACGGAGAATTTATACAGGTTCACTTTTGAATTTCTTTGCTCCTTAATATTGTTCTGACCTTATGGCTCCTCAACAAAGGTAATAAGGAAAACCGTGTTTTCTATCTTAGCAGAAAACCAACATCGACTCATTATTTGCCTCCATAAAACATCCCTCCATTCAAAAAAATAACAAATTAATAGGACAAATGTCGATAAATAATAAATAACAAATTAATACCATTGGCAATGTTAGTCTCGGCAAATCAACTTAAGTCTCTTTTAATTTTTAGAATAAAGCCCCAAGATGGAATTTGGTTATTAATTATTTTCAATGAAGAAGTTGAGCACCATAAATAGGATTATACATTCAGTTGTACAAACTAACACTATTGACCGCATACAATACACTTCTACTTTGTCTCTTGTTCCTGGTTCCAGTGTTCCACACAATGTCTTATATTCTATATTATGTGAGGCGAATTTTGAAATACGAAATTAATAGCATAAAATACGGAGTAAAGGTAAATAGTGGTAATGCTCCATAGTCCATAACTTATACTCCGTATAAGCCGTTTTTTACATGTTATTGTTATATTTTTCATGCTTCTATCATGTAATATACTTCGAAAAAATATTTACAATATTTTACTATTACTTTCTATGTCGATATTAATATAAAGATTATAGGCTTCAAATTTCTTTTCGCAAGGAAAATAACAAGGAAATAAAATGTAGGTAAAATAATAGAATCATGTACTTCAGATCTCATGAAAATACAAATGTCAGGATTTGTCTCCTTATGCTTTTCGCGATCTTGAAAGTCAACAAGTCTTGTTTCTTTAGGTTTATAAATTATACTCCGCAAATTGAAACTCAACAAGTGAATTTTCGGGAGCTGAATTTATACGAAAATGTGTACAAGTTGAAATGATTTTTTCTAAGTTGAACTTAGGATATATACTTTTCTAAACTGAATTTATAAGATCCGAATTTTACTAAACTGACTATATAGGATTCGAAATGAACTTTAAAGCGAGTGACTTTAAATCCAAAAAACAAGGCTTAACTTCATAATCATAACGAGTCCTTGACAAATCAGACGATCTTATGGAATTTTGAGACAGTCTTGTATAAGAATACCTATAACTTGTAAGCATAATATTAATAGATGTTGATGGTATGTGTTTATTGGACATTAATATTTTCAGTTATTCCCTAAACCAGCTAGTTTGTCTCAATAATAAAACGGATCAAATATCATTCACAAGATCATATTATTCATATAGGACAAATATGTTGTTTTTCCAAATGTATTATACTTTTATCTTGTTCCTCCAAAATGAACACATTTAACCCGTCTTTTAATTAAGACTGGTATACCTGTCTAAAACGAGAATTTGTCATAAAATATACTCCCTCTCATTCATCATAATCTTCCCCTTTAGAATGTGCACAATACTTAAGAAAAGTATTAAAATAGGAGTAAAAGAGTTGTGTGAGGTTGATGATAGGAGAGAAAGATTAATTATTAGGAATTAAATAAGGAGTTATGAGGCCAAAACGTTAAGAAAAGTATTAAAATAGGAGTAAAAGAGTTGGGTGGGGTTTTGTGATATGAGAGAAAAATGAATAAAATAAGAGTAAAAGTTTCCAAAAATAAAAAGGGAAACATTACTTGAATAATCCGTTTTAAAAAATAGGAAAGATTGTAGTGAGGGGGGGGTTGTAGTTCAAGTATTCAAGAGTTATACGAAGTACAAGTCTTGGTTGTTGGGGTGTCGTATTTGGTAAATAGTTTAGGTATATGCGTCGGCTGGCGGGTAGAGGAGGGGGAGAGCCTATGCCTATTATTGTCATTTGTCAAGAATATAAATCGTGATGAATATAAATATATGGACCTCTTCATTGCTTACGTGATCGAAGGCTGTATTTTGGACCACCCCGTTCACCATTTGATGTGGATTTCTCTTTCACATTATTGCTATCAACAAGTCTCTATTGTGACAGATATATTCGTCACAAACTTGCGACGTGTCAAATATTATCCACATAGGTAGATAAGACAAAACAAAATACTACTCCCTAGACAATTTGTTTTTGTCTTATCTTGTCATGTGAGTTGTATTTGACATGTCGCAAGCTTGCGACGGATACGTCCACCCCAAATAAGAATTTCTGTATTGCTATAGGTTAAAATTAAATGAACTCCCTTTTTAATCATTTACATATTTGCTCAAAAATGTGGTCATAATTGATACTAGCTCAATTCCGTTTTTAACTTTAACGGTTAACCAACAAACGGTAAAAACATATTTATAATAGCACATAAAGTTAGAGAATATGGTTATTACCAGACTTTAGTACAGGTTTAACTATCGAATTAAAATAGTAGAAAAAAAAAAATGCGTTTAGTAATTAACAGATTGTATGACAATTAGATTGTTTTTAAATACATAATGAATATGATGTTATAATATGCTCCTATTAGCCTATTAGTAGATTAGAAATTTACAATCGATGTGCTATCAAAATATGTTTAGTTTTTGCACGTCTCTCATGATATGCGAGTAACATCCTATCCTTTTTCACTACATTTATCCCTTGTGCTTGAGCATTTTACATTAGATCAATTTTTGTTACAGCGCATTACATTAAATAAAACCGTTATCTTAATTATAAACAGGGTCATCAGAAAATAATAATCACGCCCAAGACGACGAAGAATACCACGAGACACCAATCATTGTACAAAAATATGAACAAGTATACCATGACGAGGAAATCTTCCGACAAAATTACGAGGAAATGAAGAACAATCTTAAGATTTACATTTACCCTCACAATAAAAATGACCCGTTTGCCAGCTCTTTACTCCCAGTAAACAATGTGCCAGGAGGTAACTATGCAAGTGAAGCTTACTTCAAAAATGTACTCTTCACGAGTCGTTTTGTAACAAGTGACCCACTTAAGGCCGATCTCTTCTTCTTACCGTTCTCAATCGCAAGCTTAAGGAACGATAAAAAAGTTGGAGTTGGAGGCCTAAAAGATTTCGTAAGAGACTACATGGCGAATGTTAGACGGACTTATCCTTATTGGAATAGAACGGCCGGGGCCGATCATTTCTATGTTGCTTGCCATTCTATTGGTCGGATGGCAATGGAGAAGGTTGAATATGTGAAGAGTAATGCTATTCAAGTTGTTTGCTCTTCTAGCTATTTTTTGCCCAATTATTACACCCATAAAGATGTTTCCCTTCCTCAAATTTGGCCTAGGCATGATGAGCCTCCGAATCTCGGGTTGACGAAAAGGTGAGACCTTGTTTACAAATGGTATGAAACTATGACATTATTTCTACTTCAAATGTGCATTTATCGATATAATTACCACGACGTCTATGTAAAAGGTTCCGCTCTGAAGATAAGACGGTCAGATGTACATAACCTTTTGTACCATTGATCCCAAAAGACGACTCTACCATTTCATAGAAAATTGAAGTCTTATGTTACATAATACTCTTTCCGTGTGGATCATTTCTTTACCTTTTATATTCATTTTGAGGAGTATTTTAATCAAAGGTAAACAAATGACTGGTACGGAGGGAGTATATACCATAGTAACTAGAGCAAAACCATCTAACATTATTATATATGCTTATATCATCGCAGGAAGAGACTAGCCTTTTTTGCCGGAGCAATGAATTCACCACTACGCAAAACAGTTCATCAAGCATGGCAAAACGATTCTTCCATCTTCGTGCATAGCGGGAGGATGAAGGGGCCTTACTCTGAGCAACTACTTGGGAGCAAATACTGCCTCCATGTGAAGGGATTCGAGGTAAACACAGCCCGTATAGGCGACTCAATTTTCTACGGATGTGTGCCAGTGGTTTTAGCCGACCATTATGATCTTCCGTTCATGGACATCCTAAATTGGAAGAGCTTTTCCGTCATTGTTACATCTTCCGATATCCCTAACTTGAAGAGAATTCTGAGAAGAATTAGTCCCAAAGAATACTCAATCTTGCAAGCCAATGTGTTGAAGGTAAGGAAGCATTTTCAGTGGAATAAGTCGCCTCGTGACTTCGATACTTTTTATATGGTCATGTATGAACTTTGGCTTAGAAGAAGCTCCATAAGGTTATCTACCATATAATGAATCCTTGATTTCATTGCTGTAATTCAGCTGTAAATATCATAAACTCGTTTGTTTAGGAATTCTTCAGGCTTTGCATATAGAGCATTTTGAATCATGTGAATACTTATTTACAGAATCACCAAATTATCTATATTAATACGGACTTAGGTTGGGTATGACGATAAACTTATAGCTAAACGATCTTTTACAGATAAATTTCTGGTCTTAAGCAGCCAAGCAGGACAATACTTCTCATCTGAACAAAACAAAAATAATGCAAATGTAAAAGATAAAGGTATGATACATACCTAGATCAAAGATGCAATGACCCGGAGAAGCAAAAACAGATTAAACAATCTTGGACGTGTAAGGGGATATGTTCATGCGTCTCTCTTGTTATGCCATTGTCCCAAGGCTTGAGCACAACAACTACGATGACAGCGACAATGATCAGTAATATTTACATTTGCCCATTTCTCATAAAAGACAAGGGGATCTTGATACTCTATATGAACATTTTCAAGCAATGTCTGCAGATTCCTTCAGTGAATATGGGAGCCTGAGAAAAAATACGAGTTGACTGTAACCTACAAATAGAGGCGTATACCTGAAAGCCGGCCATTTTGTCTCAATTTTCTTTTTCAATTGATTGCAACAGAATAAAACCAGCCATAAAATCAAGCAGAAATGCATGACAAACTTAATTGCTTGAAAAAAAAAGAGGTGATCACAGTATTCGTCGAAAAAAGAGATTATCACAGCATACCATTACATAAGCAAAGGAGAAAAGAACAAAGATTACATTTCATAGCAGCAGCCTTGTCATCCTGTACGCAGTTTGCATACACTGCTCTAGTTAGCAAAATTATATCTGTCTCCATATTCTTCCAGGATTATCAGCGTCGAATTTCCTGCTCCCAGTAACAGTACAACTAAGAGTGTTCTGAGATGTACTAGCCAGGTGCTCTCTCATGAAATTATCGAGCTTCTGATATTGCATCAAGGAGCATGATGTGAGGAAAATACAACTTTTGCATCAGCAACACATGGAATACCCAGACAACCACGAAGTAAGGGTGGGGGTCACATTCCGGAAGTAAGATAGCAAACAACAACATAACCATATCGCCTCAAGGGCTCTCGCAAAGGAAGGGAGGCCGAGGGGGATTAGATATTCAATATGAAGTCGCATTTATAAAGAAACTTTACGGGCCCAAATCTCCAGAGTTCTGAGAATTCAGCCCTATCTCCAGATCAACATCTCCATGCAACAATGGTCGCTACGCTCGCTACACTCATGTCCTTCACTAATTGCAGAGACAGCACAAAGCAAAAAACTTGGACTTACATAAACCTAGATCCTAACACAAATTTGTCCCACTATACATTATACATTGCCTGCTGCAAATTTCAGCCTCCTCACAGTAAACTTCATGATTCAAATGTTCCAGCCAGGCTCTGTAAATCATATAAACTCCGTATAAACAATTCACCCCAACCGCGTATATCAAGTCATTTACCTCTTTATATATTGAAAAGTTGCTATCTTTAGGTTTCATAATACTCCCACCGTCTCAGTCATTTGCTTAACTCTATTATTTGTTGTGGGATATTTTAATCAAAGTTAAACAAATGATTGAGACGGAGGAATGTGATTGTGTATGCAGCATTGGCACCTCTTAAAATCATGATTAAAACAATTAACCAAGTTCAGAATTGAATTAACCAAATTACAGGAACAATCAACAAGAATTGGCCAGTAAAACAATATGATCAAACTGTTTGCAGCAAAAGCAAGCACAAAAAAACAAAGAACATATCTTTAGCACACACAAATTGAAATAAGAAAAGGGTAATTATCAGAAACCTAGAAAATAGAATGATTAGGGAGTTACTTAGAGAAGGTTGTTCATGGCTGCAGAAAATGAACCAGTTTGCTCATCTATCAATTGAACCTAACTAAAACCACAATTCTGTTAATTTTGGGGATTTTTGCCTAGATTGGTTAATCGGGTAAGGTCGGTTCGGGTTCAGTTAATTTCGGGGTTACTAATTTGGATCGGACGTCATTTCAAAGTTGAGTCATTTTGTCAATTATTATCAAGTTATTTATGGATACAATAAGCATTAGAGTCGGGTTATATCGAGTCAGGTCACTTCGGGTTCGGGACAACTTGAGTCTTGACTTTTGAGTTCGGATGTCGAATCGAGTAAGTGTCAATTTCTTTTTTTTTTTTTTGACAAGGGGTTTAATTCCCCGGGCACATGCAATACCCTGCAAACCACGTGTACCAGGTAAGACATCCCTTAGGATGACAGGTAACTGCAGCACTCCCGTGTAGGGAGTCGAACTCGAGATCTCTCGGTTCGTTGCCAATTTGCAACGCTTTGAGGCACTTCCGCACTCCAATACGGGTCAATTTTAACAAGTCTAGTTTTACGTTTTTCCCGCCCAAGAAACAAATAGAAAAGGTTTAGCGTGGAGGTCTTCATGATTAATTGAATTAGCTTAATAATGATCCAAATAGTACTCGTATTAGAATATTAGATATACATTTTCCTTAATTCTTACTAGTATAACTTGTTTGTCAGATCAGTCATAAGGGCACTACAATATCCAGTGTGTAAAGATTTCCGAACAATATCCATTATACCTTTTTCTTACTCATATAATTGAATTAAAATAAATGTAATTGAGGATAATTGTTGGGCAATATGTGACATTAATGAGTCAAATTTGAATACATAAGATATAGAGTAATACAAGTGTCAGTAAAGCTTGACATGATAATAATCCGATCTAATCCGATATAGCTTGTTAGCTTTAACTTGTTGATCAACAGAACATATATGGCCTCAAACACGAGATGACCTGATGACGTATTCCTATACTTAATAGTTAAGTGATGAAAGATTTCACTAAGCGAGAACTAGAAATTTTATTACTCTCTTCTTCACTTTCATTTAGCTTTGGCTTGAAACAAAACTCGAGTCATTTGGATCGAAATGGGTCGGGTCAATGTCAAAGTGTCAACCGTGAATCAAAAATGAAACTCAAGATGTAATGATAAAGTACGATTGTACGAAGTAGCTTCTACTAGCATTCCCCCGATAAACATGACTTTAAGTCACCGACCAAGTAAACACACGTCCTTAAGCATCCAATCCAATTCTATAAATATATGAAGTTTGATCATGTAAATTCTGGTAATTAAGGTCCTACATTTCTCCAAACTGCACTTCTTCAACATTCTCTCTTACCCATTAAGAAAGATCCAATCTTGCAACTCTCAAGGTATTGCTTACTTTTTAATTATTGTATAAGACGGTTTCATACTGTGAGACGGTCCTTTATATAAAAGACACTCATCAGTATGTAGATTTCTAATATTTTCATGTTGACTTTGTAATTGGGTACTGAATTTTTAATCAGCTGGTTGATAATTGAACTTCTGATAAAGGTAGTGACTTTATTGGTAATTAGAAATTTAGATGATGGGTTTTTAATTTGATGTTTTTTTAGTGCATTTTCAGCTGAATTTGATCACTGGTATGTGTTGTTAGAATTGATCATGGTGTTTTTGTTGGTGTTGGTGGCGATTTTCGATACGGGTTTATCCTGTTATAGACTGTTTCTGCAGTACAGGCTTTCAATTTCGGAAGCAAATTTATGATCAATGTATTTCGTGTTACTTTAACCTTTCCTTTTAAGGGAAAATCCGTCTGCAATCGCGCTGAAACTTGGAATTATCAGCAATTACTTATCCTTGTTCCTGAATGATTTTGTAATTTGTGATTGGGGGGAGGTGAGCAACCTGTTTGGGATGCATTTTGATTCAGACCAGTATTATTTCTCTGCTGAAATTCCAGAGGTTGTGGTTTGCCATTGTAATCGAACATATGTGATCGTTTTTATAAGGACAGAACAGCGTTACCTTAGTGCATCAAAGGCTTCCGCCTATCTGATATAGGGGGATCAAATTTAAGCAGCTATACCAGTATTATATGTCTAGTTAGTCTGCTTGATGCAAAGTAAAATTTCCTGTCTAGTGATATTTTATGAATTAGTTGTAGGTATAGTCAAATAAACATTACCCTAGTGGCTCAAAAACTTCTTTTGCATATGGCGAGCAAGCGGAGTTGGAATATACATAGAACATAGTTGCATAAAGTAAAGCAATTGTTTGTTGTTGAAAGCATTTTTATTTAACCAATCGGGACATCTTGATCTAAGAAACCGAGATACTTTAGTGAGTCAATTTGCTTTATTTCATCTTACTGCACCGCCAAAGAATGGACCTTTTTTATCTCCGAGCTTTTTACTTCTTACATTACTAGTAGAAGATGAACCATCAAATGGTTATCCTTGGATGAGTTTTAGCTATAAATCCTGAGGGACTAGAGCGACAATATCATGAACTTGTTTCTGTCATCTACTGTCATGGTAAACTGGCTGCTAAATCAAGTTCCTTTCAGTTGTGGCTATAATAAAATGACCTCTATTCAAGTCCAAGGATAACAGTCCTTAGCTTAGCCTTGTTGGGGATACTAGGGTAAAGATACGTTCTGGCACGGTATGGTAGTTGCTGATATACATTGATGCAGACTTGTAGCAGGTCTGCGTCGTAAATTACGTACTGTGACTTATACCTTGTTTGAATCATGCTTTTTTTAATGTTGCTGAATTTAGGATGATGTGATGCAATAATTTATTTTATTTTTGCTTTGCTTTGCTAGGAAATTAAGATGGGAGACTCGTTTGTTATCGTGGAAAAGGAAGAGCTTCCCTGTAATGTAGTGACTGATATAGAGAAAGAGTTGGCGTTGAAAAAGACTGTGGAGATACCTATTGAGGTAGAGGAGCCAAATAAAGAGGAAGAAATTAAGAAGAGTGAATGGAAATCAGAAGAAACAAGGGAGAAAGGAAACAGTAAACAAAATAATGATAGTGAGGAGAAGGATAAGGAAGTTGAAGGACCTCCAACTGAGGAGACGGAGGAGCAGGCGAAAAATATATCAGAGAGAGAACTGGGAAAGGTGGAGGAGCATAACAAAGAAGACGAGAAGAATAAAAAGGAAGACAAAAAGCATGACGATGAAGATGAGTTAAAGGCAGAGTTGAAAGATGGAGCAAAGGATGCAAAAGATAAGAAGAAAAAGAAAAAGGAGGATGGTGAAAATGATGAAAATAAGACAGAGAAGAAGGAGAAGAAAAAGAAGGATGGTGAAGATGATAAAGAGAAGAAAGAGAAGAAAAAGGACAAGGTGGACAGTAAAACGAAGACCGACGATGACAAACAGTCAGAGGAGAAAGAGAAGAAAGAAAAAAATAAGAAAAAGAAAGAGAAGAAGCACAAAGATGATGAGGATGAAAACGAGTCATCCGAGCTAAAGTCGGATGATGGAGTGAAGGAAGCTAAAGCCAAGGATAAGAAAATTAAGGAGGGTGAAAATGATACAGAGAAGAAAGTGAAAAAGGAGAAGAAAAAGAAGGATGGTGAAAATGATGAAGAGAAGAAAGCAGACAGTAAATCGAAGGCAGATGGCGATGAGGAGAAAGAGGAAAAGAAAAAGAAGAAGAAAGAGAAGAAGCACAAAGATGGTGATGATGAAGACGAGTCATCCGAGGTAAAGTCGAAAGATGGAGTGAAGGAAGCTAAAGACAAGGGGAATAAAATTAAGGATGGTGAAAATGATAAAGAGAAGAAAGGGAAAAAGGAGGAGGATGATGAAAATGTCACTGAGAACAAAGAGGACGGTAAATCAAAGACCGAAGATGAAAAAAAGTCCGAGGAGAAAGTGGAAAAGAAAACTAAAAAGAAAGATAAGGAGAAGAAAGACGAGAAAAAATCCAAGGATGATAAGAAATGCAAGGATGGTGAGAAAATGAAGTGTGAAGTTGGGCAACGGGAAATACCAGGTGAAGTCGAATCCGAGGAAAGTAGTGAGGAACATAAGAAGAAAAAGGAGAAGGTTAAGGATAAGAGCAATAAAAGTGACGAAGGCGAGAAAGTGAAGGATCTTGTGAAGCTAAAGAAGAAGTTAGGGAAGGTTGATGGAAAGATAGAAGCCCTTCTTGTTGAAAAGGCTAACCTCATTAAGCTAATCAAGGAAGCAGAAGAAGCAAGCGGTGACTTAATGGAGAAGGTCAAGGAAGTCAAGCGCTCTATTTCTTTAGTTGAAGCGGGACCGTAGATGGAGGTGACCGCTGCGACTTGGCGAGTGTGAACGGTTGCAGGATTCCAGGTGAAGAGGTTGAAACTCAATTACCATAAACCTGTATTTTATGTATGTGCTTTCTCTTGTATACTTGTATCATTGTATGTGTGCTATATGGCCTATGAGCTTTTGTTATGTGCAGAAACTTGGGAAACAAAAAAAGAAATAAAAAGGTTTCTGATGATACTGTATTATACTACTCTGGTGTTTGAAGAATCTTTACTCAATATTTCTCGTTCCTTTTCGGTTTGCCTTTTCATAAAACTTTCCTTGATCCCAAGTTTATGAAGATCTGAAGCCTTTATGTTTGCTCTTTCCATAGTGATTCATGTCTATATGGTTATTTTAAGCATCATTAAATGGGGCTGCTTCTAGGTTTCTGAATAGGGACTTGCATATTTTTGCATCAGTAAGTTCAGCATCATAATATTTTGGCAAATATGCATGTAAATTTGAAACATGGATCGTATTTGGACGATGAGAAATCAAAGTCGAATCAATTCTTGCTTCCCCTCCCTTGCGATTTGTCTTTGGGGGAAAATGTCTGTGGTAAGGGTTAGGAAGGACAAGCTCTTCTAGAGCATTTTTACTTCTTAGTTCATACTTCATAGTAGGGTGTTCGCGGTTGAACCCGACATATGTTAGGTTTTTAGCTGTCTGTGGTAAGGGTTAAGAGATCTTATATACTTTTTCCGTATCAATTATTTGTTTACCTTTTTATATTCATTGTGAGGGGTATTTTAATCAAAGGTAAAGAAATGATTGGAACGAAGAGAGTACCATATGAAAAATGAGTTTTATCATTGGATCCTCTGAAAATGGGCAAGTGCTATCTCAAAATGTATTAGCAGTAAACTGACTGCAGAAAAGAGTTTCCTTAGTGGCTGTTTCTTTTGCTTTCTTCCTGATGAATTTGTTTTCTGGCTTTGTATTTGGGACAAAGCTCAGTAATAGCTATTGTTGTTATTGTAGTCGTTGGCCTATGTTTAGTCCTGCTGTTCACCGAATTATATTCTTCCACATATCGATGTCCGACACTTAAAACTGAGCAACTGAGAACGGAGTTAATATTTTTAGATCCCGACATGCATGCACAGTATTCTTTTAACCGAATCTGGGTAACATGTCATTGTGCTGTGGTAATATTATCTGATATTCAGATGGATGTTCTGATTCCTGAATAATGTAGCTAGTCTAGTTGATCTTGCCAAAGCCATGATATGGTATGCAGTTATGCACTCCTTATTGGGCGTTTGAGACCGAAAAGCCAGAAAAGTTCGGCTACATGGTTAATTTACTACTTCCTCCGATTTAGTTGGTTCTTCACATTTTCTTTAAGAATATCTTAATCAAACGTAAAGAATCAAACAGAGGAAGTACTACATTAATATTACCTAGAGAGAGGAAAGCGTCGAAATTTATTCACCATTGCCACAAAGCTAATTACCAAAATCAGAGGCAGTACAGTGTGTTGCAATGGTATGCACATTGCACTTTCAATATATAAAAACACACAGTTGCAATTTCTCAACATTCATCTTACAGTATCCTATCAGATTGCGAAGGAAGTCTCTTAAAGAAATTGATTACAGGAGGCGGAGCTCGGTCCCGGAACATTGGGTGGCGAAAGTAATAGAACCCGGAAGCCATTGCCACCATCTTTGAAGGTATCAAGTACAATATGATGGCCACACAAAAACACAATGCGACGAATATCCCTGTTGCTCGTGGGTCTCTCCACGTTACTAATGCTTGAACCCGCTCTCCTTGGGTAGCCAGATCTCCCAGTACGGTTTGGACACGTGCCCCTAGGGTCCGAAGCTTATCATACCTACCACGGAAGACCTCAGGCGGCCTACTACTAGGCACCATATCAAACTCCTCATCAAGCTCATCCCTGTCAATGTTCTCGGCCAAGGAGAGCTTGGGATCGAAGTGAGGGAGTGTGTCCCGTGACCGGAGCCGGTAGTTCCAAGCACCAATGACAAAGACATAGAATGCCAATGTCGGTATAATTAGATCAGGGAACCATACTAGCATTACCAGTAATGCATGTACAAGAATGGTTGATGTCGGGTTTTTCCATGTTCTTGTGTCTTCAACCCACTTCACCATGTCAATCACTCCCGCAACCAAGCTTATAATTCGGAACCAATTTACTCGTACTTTTCTCATGCTAAACGTGTTGGAGTCGGCATCCAATAAGTAGCGTACAACCTCAGGTCGAAGAGGCGGTTCTGATCGTGACAAGTGCACAGCTAGGATCTTGACAGACGCGTTTCTCAGCATTTCCTGTTGGCCTAAGGCAAGTGGTTTAATATGATGCATCAATGGTAGCAGAGGTTGAGAGTATACCTGTAACACATCCAGTGTCGGAGTGTTTCTCACAAATCGTACTGCTAATTCTATGTCCCCCATTTTCTTTAGCCCAATTGGTGTTAAGAGGAGTAACGGGTAAACATTTCTGTACACTTTTCCGGTTTGGAGTGTAGAAATGCGTACTCGTACCTTACCAATTCGAATATCTGGACGCGTTACCTCTTGTAATTCATCGGAATCAAATACACCGCAACTATCAAACACCCCAATGGTTAAGACAGTACAAGGGTCATATACCTTCCATGTATACTGCTCATTCCACTTCGGATCTAAACTATCCGATATTGTTCTCGTACGCACCCATTTGGGACCGTACTTTGCTACCGCAAATGCATCTGTACACCCTTCACCATCCACACCCTTCATAGGCAAAAGATTCCTACACCCAATGATCCCGAGCTCTACCGTTCCCACCGCAGGCTTCCACAATTGCCTCGCTGTGGGTCGATAATCACTGCACACGTGAGCAGCCTCGTCCATCACATGATACCCGCCATCAAAGCATATCCTCAAATGCACCCTCGGTTTATAGGCTCTTTTCTCGTCCGTACCAGGGTCATCAAACGTGAACCACCTAGGCACCACTTTTCGGTCATCTACCCGTCTCTCAATCGTGTTTAAACCCACCCTAGCCACTCCAACCATGACCGAGCCCTTGTGCAGTCGTTGTTCCAAGGTGAACACCAACTGATCACCAAATGGCTCGGCCGCAACAAACATCAAGTCCTCATTCCAAGTTGGTGAGCCGTTTCGGCTCACCGTTGGCTTGGTCCTCAACACTTGGGACCCCAGTTGAGCCTTCACTTGGAACATAGGGTCCTTAGACCCCACAAAAAGGTCCTGCGCCTCGATAACCGTAGCCCTCAAATACCACAATTTAGGGGATAAATACACCTTAGCTCTTGAATTAACATTCCCTGCAGTATCAGTTTTCCATGCATCAGGGAATGAGTCATCAGCCTGAGTCCCGACCCACGTGGCGAGCATTAAATCGCCCATGTGAGCTCCACCTCCTTCCAGCCTGTACCACTGTGGGGCCAGGGGACTGTCCGGTGGGTCTCGAAGCGGGATCTCAGACGTGTCAAAGCATATCCCACCTAAGAACTCCCTCATGGACAGTCCCCCTTCAGTGGGATCTCCCAAACCTCCAGGGTTCGGCGGATCCCATACGGATACCTCCAGGATAGCAGAGGAATCCGGAGCATCACGGGCGAAGGCGAATGTCTGATCCCACTCGAAAAATGTCGTTTTTCGGGCGGGTTTGGATACGATCCGATGGCCTGAAACAAGAATCTTTACTACTGGACAGCCGTTAGTAGGGAGTGATCTTGCCTTTACTACACGTACAAAGAGGTAATGCATTTTTTCTACTAGATCAAATGCAGAGTGTTCCAGCGGAACGCTCTCAAACGACGCTGTCGATATCGATCGTGATATCGGCATCGTCGGAGGAATTGATGGCATCGGAGCTGGTGGAAAACCAGCAGCTCCGGCGCCAGCGATTCCCACTTCAGGGATCGACCCCGAAACCGTATTAGCCATCATCTCAATATTCGGTCTTGGTGATGGTGGCGGTGGTGGATCACGTGCTGGTGACATTGGCGGAGGCGGTGGTGGGTCACGTGCTGGCGATGGCGGGGGCGGTGGCAGTTCATTAGCATCTTTGAACTCTTCTTCAGGTAACTTGGACTCCACGTTACCATTACTTGGTTCTGGTGGTGGGACCGGGGCTGCTGACATGTCCGCCTTTTCTTCAGCTGGCTTTGGCTCTTCATTTGCTGCAGGCGGTGAAACTTCCGGTGGCGGAGATGGTGTCGGTGGTGGTGGCGCGACGTCGTCGGAATAATACACCTTAAGGCCAATGTCACCTTGAATCCAACTCAATAAATACTTCTTTTCAAGTGGGAAGTAAATCAAGGCCTCTTCGCCTTTCTTAACGATCTGACCTGAATTGAGCCTGACTCGACCTAAAT
The DNA here is from genome assembly GCA_036897335.1 of Silene vulgaris. Lineage (NCBI taxonomy): Eukaryota > Viridiplantae > Streptophyta > Magnoliopsida > Caryophyllales > Caryophyllaceae > Silene > Silene vulgaris. The sequence goes on along the minus strand of JAYMSF010000014.1, from coordinate 11,954 downwards.
GATTATGCCTTCTAGTCGGACCGTAATTCTTGTCATGGTACACATCGATTTCGACCGTGTCCCCAAAAACGTCGGAGGGGCCACCGACGTTAAACTCCAGGGCCTCATTCCACGTCGGATTGAGGTCCTTGACAATTGTTTGGGTGCGTTTTCGCTGACCGTAAAAGTCTACTACAACGTACGGGCTCGATGTCCCGTGACCGTCTTTTGGTAGTAGGTTTCTTGCGTCTACTACTTCAACAATTAGTTTCTTTACGGTTGCCATAACAAAAATCAATAAATTATCTTAAGAAGTTCAATTGATGGACGTAAAGTTTTGCATGTTTATATTTGGAGGGTGCTCTTATAGAATACTCATGTAAATATGTAATGACCTCTCAAATTCTCAATTATATGCTTATATTTGGTAAGAAAGCGATCAAAAAGAATTTTATCGTAAGTCTTGTATAAGACCGGTATGTGACTAAACTGGTGTGACGATAAATTTATGTAAGGCCGTCAATAGAAGAGGACTAGAGCAAGGAATAATTTTGAATCTTGTAAATAAAGAAAAGATGGAAATACTGACAAAAGTTGAGGAGGTGGAAAAGAGAAGAAATGTGGTGGGGAAGAATGTGATTTTTATTGGAAAAAGAGTGAAGACTTAGCTATAGCACAAATTTATGGATGATGAATCATATGATAGTGGAGTGAATATGAAAGTAAAAGATGTAAATAGCCAAAAGGGTAAAAAGATAGAGATGTCACTAAACTTCATGTGCAACAACCTTTATACCACCTATTGCTCCTTACTCCTCTCTTACTTTCGCTTTGTTTTCATTTAGTAATAAACTTTTTCAATTACTTGTATGTATTAAAATTGTATTGATTGTGGATTGCTCAACAAATTGACCATCTTGATCTTTAATGTTCGCGATAACGAGTGTCATTAGTTAGCTATGTTGGCAAGGTTCGAATGGCTCGATATTTCCCCAATATTCGAGCTAAATCTGGATCAGAAGAAGCCGATATTAGATATCCCGATACTGAAATACCTAAACAATTCGAAGGAAAGACACATTTGAGAAATTGGTTTTAAAGTGATGTGGTGAATAGTATGGAGTACAACATATAATTACAATTTACAAGTCATGATGTGCACTATTAGTAAAAGAAAAGAGTCACTTTGAATGGAGTAAATGAATGTAATTACAAGAAAAAAAGAGCAAATAGATGACCACTTTATTGAAATCAAGATTCCTAGAGGAAACTTTATGGTTGTCTTGGGCGGCACAAACTTTAGTGTCATCGAATCATATTTTGTGTCTCACCAATCTATATCAATCTCCTTATAATGGGGTATAAAATTGTCATAAAGTTCAATTTGGATCTAATTCTTCTAAATAATTTGAACTTCTTTCACACTCATATTATGTCCAACTTCAACCGAATCTAATGACTTTTGCACCTTCTTGATTAAGACGATTGTAAATTTGAAACGGATTAAAATAACTCACACAGTCACACCCGATTAATTATGATCACTAATTCACGATTGAGAAAAGTTTTTGGAATCCGTTTCTCACTTACGAAGTTACGATGGTTTTAAAACAGACTTTCACACTCTTATATCAACCTGGGTCCTGGTAAACGAGTCAACCAAGTCGGGTTCGGACTGGATTAGTTCAATCCGAGTCATTTTCGAGTTGACAGAACACAGAATTCAGATCGGTCAAATTAGGTCAATTCGGCGGGTCATTTTCTTGTCTGTTATTATTATTAAGTTATTTAGTGATAATAGACAATGTACAACAATAAACAATCATATCGGGACATATTGATTTGGTTATCGAGTCCTTAGTTTGGGTGTCGGTCGTGTTACCGTAAAATCGTGACAGATTTATTAAGCTTTAACGATAGGAGTATAGGACGATTTTACGGTAAGACGTTCAAAATCAAAGGGTCACTGCCCTAAACTCGATTAAGGTACAGAATCCAAGTAGCAGACTATCTAAAACAACATTAACAAACATCCGTGTATACTTGTTATACGGAGTATTTCCTTTACAAGAATCAAACAGTATCCAGTTATCCACATCAAAATTATAAATACATATCATACACTACACTACTAAAATCATTTAGAAACACGAAAAGCTCGAAATGTAGAAGATCCAAATTATAGTAGTTTCATCCACAAAGGCATTACATACAAACAATATTACAAGTTAGTCCCTGTCAGCTGAGAAGTCGGGTTCTGGAGGTTTAGGAAATTTCACCAAATCCCTAGCACTAATTCCTTTCTCAAGTCGACTTCGATGAACATTTCGCATAGCTTTACCGGCAAACCGTGATGCTAGAAGGGTAGCTCCAAGGCTGAAGGAGCCACTGCCGACATTCTTCAAACCTTCGTTCAACCCTTCAATGACTTCCTCCTCCTTGTGACGAAGCTCCAGTTTCCTCTTTAAATGTCGGCGCCATGCAGCTTGAATGAACCGGGCAGCCCATGTTCTCCATTGCTGGGAGTAGAAACGGAAGGTGTGTTGGACTTGTCTACTATGAAGGCGCCTAAATTGACTTGCTACATATTTCAATTCTTCGGCTTCTAGGGCAAAGGCCTCAACTTCGGTTAAAGCCTTTACTGTTCTAGTAGATGATGGGAGATTAGAACCCGACCTAGGGTCCAATGCCCATGTTAAAAGCTCGTCCCCACAAAAAGCACCTTCTTTAAGGGAGCTTCGGTTCAAAAACCCACTTCGGCCACCGTCTGTAGTTTCGCTCTCGAGATGACCACGAATGATGAAGAGCATTTCATCAACTGGGTCACCTTCTCGCAGAATATAAGTATGTTCAGTGTATAAACTCGGTTTCAGGCGCTCACAGATGGCATCCAGCAATCTTTCATCCATATTCTCAAAGAGAGGGACCTGTATGAAATAATGAGTTCAATTTGACATCCCCTCACATTTACGGTTTCTTGATGCAAGTACTTAAAAGGACCAAGTAACATCTCCTTTTCTTAATGACTGGATACCAAAACAAAACAGAACTTCAGCTATTCTCGAGTAAAGGAACTTACCCTCCGCACTAATGCAAGACAAAGATGGCGCTTGATATCCCTCCTCAAATCCTTTGGCAAAGTACTGACCAAGCTCTCTTCATCAACTCCACGAGTTTCCAGCCACTTGTACTGATCATAACGTCTCACACGTTCCCTAAGTTCCTGAGGTAGCAGGCGATGACGCATCCATTGCTCTGAATCACGCCTTTTGACTCTCATCTCTTCTAATCGAACAGTAAGAGACTGAAGATAAGTCTGTAAAATAAAACTTTCCAGTGTTTAGACATCATTTTTATTTGTTAATAATCCATAGCAGTTTTTAACAGTTTAATCTCATTTTAGCAATGAAGCAAGATCACTACGAGGCTACCTTCTCATCTGTAGACTACTCCCTCTATCGCAAAGTAAGGTTCTCAGTTTCATTTTAGGGTGTAAGGTTCTTAATTCTTTTCCTTCCTTCTGGAGTAATTTTTAGGATAAATTTCTCTAGATCGGAAATTTTAAATACAAAACCAGTTATGGAGGTGATTTTTACTAACCAACCAACTTCAGTGTTTAAACAAACACAATTAAGCGCTATTAATCTACTCAACACAAATGAGATTCCTTAATAAAGACGCAACTAAAAATCTTCTACCCATCCCATCTCATTTTGCCACACATTTATCTCCGTCTTCAGTTCTCCTTTCTATCGCATCTCTTCTCACCCATTAGGTACCCAAACCCACTGATACCAGAGACCGCCTGCTATCCTACAACTAACATCAACACCCTTCTCCCCCTACTCTTCCACTTCGGATTAACCTATCAATCTATTCCCAAACACTCTAAAATGATCGGCCAGAGCCAAAAGCATTGCTCATCTAGAAGACTTGAAAACAACAAGAAGCAACCGTTACAAGAAAGAGAGTGGGGCGGGGCAAATAACTAAAAAAAAAAAAACTAATAGATAGATGGTCCTTCATCACCAACAAAACAAAACTAATACAGAAATGATCACAGTTTATGTCTGACACCAGCACACCCCTTCGACTAATATGGATGTTGATGAAGGATGGCTGTTTACTTAGTCTCGACGATATTCATTCATAATAGAGAAGAATCAGAAATCATTAACTTAAAATACAAACATTCACATTCATGTCTTGAGGGACTTTAGCTGAAGTCATACCTGCATATTTCCAATCAAAAGTGCAAATAGGATGAGTCCAAATATGGCTAATGCAATGGAAAATAAGACCTCCCCTACATAGGTGCTGGTTTGAAGACCTTGACCCAATGTACTGAAACAAAAAAGGATGATTCAATGATTCAATATTATCTCAAGCGGAAATAAGTCAGAAAGTAAGACTAATTGCCTCAAGAAGAATAAAGCGACAGCACATAAAACACGGTAACCTTAGCAGGCAACTAGACCAAAAATTAGTATACGCAAGTCCAAAGGAAACTAATAAGCAAAAATTGAGTAAACTGGACACAATAGTGCAGTATAGTAAAAAAAAAAAACAAATAAAGTATTACTACGTATAATTTTGGTATCTAGTACAAACATAATTGTGAAAATTATTAAGGGCTACAATTTGGATTCAGCCCACGGAATTTTTCCCATCCCATGACAAACATCTACTACCCCGAAGTACCTCAAATCAGCAATCAAAGCTCAAGAAGAAAATGGGACCAATGGGTAGAGACAGAGAAACAAGTGACTCCCAATTTCAACACAAGACTGTAGAATGAAGGGATAAAAAACAAAGATAAGGCAAAATTGACTGTCGTGTTTACCTTCACACTCTACAAACATTTTTCTTAATCACGTTTATTTGTTTCAAATTAAAGGCACAGTAAGAATTTGCACCCCATCGCAGCCGACGAGTTTTGAAGGTTATTGCAACTAGATTCTAAGATGGTATCAGCTTCATTTATTGCCCAATCAACTCCGAGATCAAGTTTCAACCCTAGAAGTGATAGTGTGATACCGCGCTTAAAGGTAACCCAAAAAAAACTCATAATTCAACGTAATTTCACCATGTGGTAATTGGTGTCTGCCTTCCAAAAAAAACTTAAACTTAGCCTCAAGTCAAATGGAATTTATCGCAAAAATCATCAGGAAAAATGCATAATATAGCATTTTGAGTTTTGATGGCTAGAGAAGAATGAACGGTATAATTAAATAGAAAACATCACCCTATAGCGATATTTTTTTAACTCAGTATCTCAACAACAAGGAGTTCAGACTATGTTTACTGAAGTTCAGAAAAAGTACAGCAATGCTTAAAAAATATCAAACGTGTTCGTTTGTACCCCAATTGATGATCAAAGAACACAAAGGCATATGTGAAAACATAACACTTAGTCTTGAGGTTGTGTTTTTGTTCTCACTTGAGCCAAATACGCCTTTCCGCACAAATATGTTCTAGATTATGATAGAATAAAGCAAAATAGCTCACTATACTGGTTACACTTCTTTTGGTACTGAAGTAGCGGTCATTTGATGCAAATATGCAATTATCGACGCCACTTTCTATGCAATTTTCATTATTGGGGCATCGGCCATCTGAGAACATAAAATATCTGAAAACATACAAAGAAAATTCCTCTTCCTGCCCAAATTACCTCAAGTTTTGCAGTCCCCACCATAAGCAGTAACAATACTTCGAAACAAAGCTGTTTGACGCGAAAATGCCAGATGATAAAGCCTGTCCAAAGATACCAAAGTCGAAAGTACTAGGATCAGAAGCATTGCATCCTGCACCCAGAACTGATTTACTAATATTACTCCAGGTAGCATACTCGCTAGTCTTCTGCTGGTCATCACAATACAAGAAATCCTTTTTGCAATCCGTTCTTTTAGAGCAAGCTCCCTGCCAACAAGCATCATTTCGCTCCATGCCTGCTAGATACCACAAAGCCCCAACAATCTGCAACCATTTCAATCTAATGTTATTGATGAGAAACTTTCATGCAAATGACAATTTGGTCTGCTATCACACCATAGCAATGCAACAAAAACCCTAGAACAAGCACCAATCAAAACAATTAATAATTTTTTTGGAGTAAAGGGAGCCACAAGAGGAGTGTTTATGCTGATGAAATTCAAACTCAAATCATAAGAATCACCCCTCAAGACATACGAGCTAGGCTAAGCTGAAATCTGCATTACCAATTAGTATTTATAAATGGACACCGGCATTACAAAAAAATAGTATGCCACAAGGGCATAATAACTCTTCGACTTTCCTTCAAATTTTTGAAACATAAAACTAGGACTTCAGAGTGTGTTCCATTTTCTTGATTACTTAACACGGTGAAAGGCTTTAGACTAGATATAGAATTTCACTCCACAACATCTGAATCAACAGCCAGTAATATGTTTCAACAAAACAGATACTTCGTTTATCATATATGTCAATGAAGACCCTATGTTTCCATAAATAAGAAAACTGAAACCTTATGAAATCCAATCTTTGACCCTTCTCAAAACAGCGGTGGGAGAACGACATATATGGTAAAACAGATTATGCTTGTAATAGACAACGCATAGCTGTCAACACAAGAGGACACATGGTGCTTAATTTGGAAAAATAAAAAGTAAACAAGCAAAACTAGTTTGTCTCTATCCAGTATCCCGAGGCCTGGTGTCTAATGAATACTATATTACTATCCCTTGTGAAAAAAATAAAAGATATGCGACTTTCACCAACAATTCCTTCAAACATCACACTGAGTTAGGATGTAATATGGGTCTTGTAATTCTTGTTTGTAACTCCTTAATAAGCATATTCACGTAACTATCTAACAAGTAACTTGTATGTATATTAGACAATAGTGGTTAAGCTTAAAACGGTTAGATCACAAAAATCTAATGGGTTAATAAATACTCCTTCCTAGTCCTCTATTTTCTTCCCTGTTTCCTTTCTAGACTCAGTCATCATTTCTTCCATATTTCCTTATTTTTGGACATATAGTTGTACATAAATGGACTAAGCTACCCCCACCCACTCTCTCCGAATAACTCAACCCCAAGGCCCCGAACACATCTATATCACATCCACACCAGACACCACCACCCACTACACCTTACATCCACCACCCGCAACCAAATCTCAACCCTTAACCAACCCCCACCACTTCTGACACTACATCCCCTTTACCACCAACACCCCTAAAATCGCTCTATTCCACCACAAGCACCGCAAACCTCTCATAGTCAGCCAAAACACCATCCTTCTCCACCTTAAACACCAATCCTAACCTTACAAAATCCCATTCTTACCCCCAAATTCCCCCACAACCACCTTAAAAAACCGAAAATCTCTAGTTTTTGGGTTCGGAAGCAAATTACGAGGAGGGGAGGTGGTCTTTCAGAGAAAGAGGACAAATATGATGTGGTAAATGGTGATTAAGTGGGCGTGTCTGGCCCGGGGGGTGGGGGGGTGCGCTGTCGTTGATAAGAGAGAGGTTATGGCTGTTTTCGCCCGCCTTTGTGATAATTACATCTGGGTGGTGGTGCTTGGGGCTGGGTAGATGCGAGACGGTGGTCAGGAGCTGAGTATTAGTGGTGGGCTAGGTATAAGTGGTGGAAGAGGCTGGGTTGATTTGGTGGAAATTGCGTGAGAGGGATATAAACGAAGGCTGTGGGTAAGTGTTTGAGGTAGAAAGGAAATTGTCTTTCTTTACTTAATTTTGGCGCCCAAAAAGAAAAGGAGGGTAACAGAAACTAGGAGGGAGTACTAATGAAGGTAGTATAAACAGAATAAAGAACAAAAGACTTGTCGTGTCAGTGAATGGTCGCCTCTTTTGTATCCAGGCAGCATTTTCATTGAATAAGAGAAGTTTATCATAACAAAAGTAACCATGAGAACAAAAAAGAAAGACATCACTGATTCACTGAAGAGTGTCTTTAAGAAAAACGGGAACTTACATGGCTACAGAGCATGTAAAGTAGTAGATAGTAAGCTGCACCAGCCCAAGCAGTTTCAGCAAATACTCCTGATGTTCTTTTTAATTCCGAGAAGAGGGGTATGATCCTGACAAATCTCGGAATATACTGGAGTAATACTATACAAAGCAAAGCTTGTTTCGTTGCATATACATCAGAACCTTTCAGTCGGTGTAGATACCTCCAGATAACAATCTAAGAGAAAAAAAGAAACAAAGAAAATGAAGATAGATATTAGTCAAGGGAGTACGCAAATCAAAATCACATACAATTGTTGTCTATGTCCCCATTTGGCTTTAATGATCAACTAATGTTATTTCTCACGATATACATCAGTTAAATTTCTAAAGTGATAGTATGAAAATAGTAATTTTGATCAATCGAATTTGGATATTATATGCTGTACTTTAACATAAATTTAATGAAATTCATGATCAATGTTGGCATTGGTTGAGTGTCAAAGTCAATTAGAGACAATAAATATGGGAAGGAAGTAGAATATAATAAGGATAACGGAGTGTGCACACATTTTAAGGATAATATTCCCAACCAACAACAGTTTAGCATGCAAAATGCTACGCATTGACACATATTCAAGCAAAACAAGGCAAAAGAAATAAGATCTCCAAACCTGTGGCAATGGCAGCACGGCAAGAAAATCCACAATAAAATAGGTCCGCAAGTAGCGCTTTGCAATTTGAGCAGGATCAGTGACAAGTTCACCTCGTCCGAAAACTCTTGATGATGGAGCAATGTATGCAGTTCGGAATTGTAGAATCATGCGAACAACATAAAAAACATCGATAATTGTCCGCACGGTAGTAGCTGCGGCAGCTAACCTCCCGTCAATACCCAGACAGAAGCTACCTGGATTAACAATTGGAAGATAGAAGAAAAAGGGGTCCACAAATACTGATAGAATACATGAAACCACAAAAAACTTATTCCAAAGTTGAAGGAACTTGTCTTGCGGATCAAAAACCTTCTTCTCAGACACCTTCAAATCCTCAGGAAATACTGCCCGAGAAACCCCAAACCTAAGTGATCTACCTATTGATCGAAGTCCTTCCGAGCTTGTCGTCATACCTCTCTTAAATTTACTAGATGGGGTTTTGGTTGCAGGTTTAACACAATTGAGCTTGTCGATGCCAAAGCCGCATTTTATCACTCCATGAGGATCAGAAGAAATTGAGCTTGAGGAATCCCAGTCATCCAACCTACACCATACAGTAGTTAAATCAAGACATCTATGATATAGATATCACTAGCCAAAAAAACGAGTGATGGGATACTGCGCAATGCTCAAATAAGAAAGACTTCACCAAAATATCAATCATAATTGAACAATGGCACCATACAAGCCCACTTCCAGTAAAGTGATTGCCAAACAAGAATATAATCGTATACAATTCGAGCTTCCAAAAAAAAACAATTCTCTAAACTTTTCTCCCCAACACTCACTCAAGTGAACCTCTTTGTTTTCAGTGAATTTTCTCGAAGTTAATGTTTGTTGCGCACAAAAAATATTCCTATCTAATTGCAATGTTAATTCTTCTAACAATTAGAATTAAAACAACAAGAAGAATCTTCAAAACTTTAACTATTAAATGATAAATCACTAAAGAATAAAGTAGAAGATATTTTTACAAATTGATACCTTACAAACTTGTCCTTCTGACCATTACCACCATCAAACATCATTGGCAGTCAAATACATGTACACCTAAAAAATTCAAAAGAATCAACAGCAAACAAACAATTTAGTAAAACAAAAAAAAACCAAGACATATCATGGTTCAGTATTTGTCCACACTATTTATCAACAACATTACGCCCATGTCTCAGGGGCTTCCGCAAATTGCAGGGTAAGGGGAGTCGAATATACCATCCTTTACAGTTTACAGTTTACACCATGTTACCAACCCATAACATTACGCTAGTGCCTCAAGGGATTCCGGGAATTGCAGGGTAAAGGGGGCCGGATGTACGCAACCTTTACACTATGTTACCAACCCATAACATCACCAACAAAAAAATCAAGAAAACCCACAAAAATTCTTCACATTTTATATGCTTAAAATAGTCAACTGCTCAAAAATCATTGAGAATAATTCATGGTTTGACAAAGAAAAACTGAAACAACAAAGGATCTCTACATGTCCATGAAGATGGACGGATGGACCAATGACCCGGATCAACAAATGGGTCAACCCAAAACAATCCAAAGTTTCAATCTTCAATGATAAAAAAAAAAACAGTAACAACAACAACATTACCCTGGTGTCTCAATGGCTCCCGCAAATTGCGGGGTAAGAAGGGTCGGATGTACGCAGCCTTACAAACACAAAGAGGCTATTTCCGAATTACCGAGATAAAATAATAACAGTAACAAAGTGAAAACAAAAAATTGCTGCAAAAATATCATCATCATAATTGATGATACAAAAGCCAAAAAAATTGAGAAAGATAGTATACCTGACATTACAGAACGATTGAAGATAATTAATTTGGATTAAATTGACTGTGAAAATTGTAAAGTTTGAGTCTTTTTGGAAAGTTGACTAACAGTTGATTTGGGTAATTTGTAATAATTAATGGAAGATAATAATTTATCAACCAAAACTGAAGAAAAAAGTGGGCAAATTTTGGGACACACTAAAAGTCTAAAAATACAGAGACAGAAGTCACAAGAGACTTGGTTTGTGCTTTCTACTCATTTTCTACTTCAACTAGTCACGCTTGACATAGTGCTCCTAGCGTCTTTTACGTTAGGGAGGAATGTTGTTTGTGGATTTGTGGCGGTGGATTTGTGGCGGTGGACTTGATCATGTTAGGCAGTTAGGGTCGGTTTGATAGGCGATGTTGTTCACAAATTCTTGTTTCAGCGGTCACTTTCCGTTTGAAGTTTCAGAATGGCATATCGATGTTTACCAACCTTAAATGTAATCACAATGGTACGGTTAGTATTACGGCTTTTGATAACTTGTTTTTCAATAGTAGTCACATTTTGCTGTAAAATGATTACATAATCTCGTCTATTTGTTTTAGACCAAAATGGCCTGTTTGAAGCAAGACCAACTAATGTTAAGACGGGGGTGGTGATTGACCCCCATAACTCTATGCAATTGTGAAATTAACCCCCATAACTTTCGATTGGAGTGATTAGTTTTTTTTTTATATTTTTTGTGGGTATGAATTTGTTAGGGTGAGTTTGTTTAGGCAATGTTCGCTTGGGATATTGTTTTAACGGGTTTGGATGAGTTGTAGTTAATCTTTTATATCTCGTGAGTGTATGAATTGGTTCAGTGAGAGGTGGACTTGGTTATGTTAGGACGGTTCAATAGCATCGTTTGTTTGGCACGTTGTTTTCGGGGGTTTGGATGAGTTTTAGTTAATCTTTTATGTTTCGTGAGTTTATGAATTGGTTCGGTAACTTAAAAGAGGCGAGCATAGACTCCTCGAATGGGTTGTATAAGGCGTATTAGGGCTTGTTGGACGTGTTTTGGAAGGTAAGGTTTGGCTTGTGTGAGGCTTAAATTATTTGGTGGTATGAGGTTTTTGTAAGGTTTGTGGCAGTGGTCGGTAAGTGGATTGTGCGCGGGTGATGGTCACGGGCAAGGTTCAGACCTGAGAAACGGGTCTATCAAGCTGGGTGTAGGTCAGATTATTTTGAGCCGGTCATTTCGGGTTTGTAAGACTTCGGGTCAAGCCATTCTCGAGTGTTATTATCAAATTATTTAGGGATATTAGTCGGTATGCAACCATAAACATTCGGGTGAGGTCAATTTGGGTCAGTTAATGGAAGAACCCTAACGTCTATACAATCTTCTTTATAAAACAAACAACCACAGAGCTGACGTGTCAGCCTGTGGTTGAAAGTTCATTTTTATAATTTATTTAAAGAAGGGACCCACCCACGTTCAGCAATATATTTTTTATTTAACAATCAACGTGATAAATTGGTCTAACATATTT